>QANX01000317.1:0-59621 GCA_003254975.1 Ochetophila trinervis
GCTGCTTTTTAATATCTCGTCCCTCTCAGATTCGGAGAGAATATATGTATTTTTTTCTCTTTAATCTACTATCCGTTGTTTCCGTTTCTTAGTGACAAAACGTGGCTCCAAATATTTTTTAGGAGGCTGAGACCTGAAGACTGGAAGCGTGCTTTGAAGAGTTTTATTGTGAATTTCCGTTATTATTCTTTGGATCGGAGGAATATTTTTACATATAGATATTGCTGTTGACTTTCTGGGGTGCATCCTCTGGGATTTTGCTAGCTCCAATTCGAGTGGCATTGTGCTGAAGTTTCAAGAGTTCCTAAAGCATCGATGGGGCTTCTTCTTCGAAGTCTCGCGGTGCTTTTTCTTCTGGTTTGTTTCTCATGGTTGCCTGATCTCAATGCACAATCTACTATTGGGTCTTCAAGAAGCAGTGCCCGAGCTCTAGATGCACTTCTTCAAGATTATGCTTACAGGGCTTTTGTTCATCCCAAAACCGGCATTTTGTTTGATGGGGTTGTTCCCTCGAATTTGACTGGAATTAAGGTTGCAGGCATGAGATTAAGGAGTGGTAGTTTATACAGGAGAGGTGTAGAGATGTACAAAGAGTTTAAGATTCCTATTGGAGTCACTGAGAGTCCATATGTAGAGAGGCTTGTTTTTGTATACCAAAATTTGGGCAATTGGTCTGAGGTTTATTACCCTTTAGATGGTCACACTTACTTAGCTCCAGTGCTAGGTCTTCTTGCATATGATGCTTTAAACTTATCAGCGACAAATTTACAAGAACTGGATATCAGGGCCTCCTTAGATCCCATTTCGATCAAATTTCCAGATGTAAAAGCAGCCCCTTCTGGGACTGTGGCAAAGTGTGTTTGGTTTGACTTACATGGATCAGTCAATTACAGCAATTTGCTATCAGGCAATATATGCTCAACAATCCAACAGGGGCATTTCTCTATAGTGGTTGAGTCCATTGCTCCTTCTCCAGAGCCAGTCTCTCCAAGTCCTACCCCAAATGCTGGACCTCCAAATGTGGTTCCTGCACCTGGTAAAAGAGAGGAGAAGAATAAATCAAAAGTATGGATAGTCGTCGGGTCTGTGGTGGGCGGATTAGCATTGCTTGTATTGTTGGCCTTTTTGGTACTATGGGTGCAGAAGTATAATCAGAGGAAGAAAATGAGACAGATGGAGAGGGCTGCAGATGTAGGAGAAGCCTTGCATATGACCTCGGTTGGGAATACTAGGGCACCTGCAGCAACGGGGACTCGAACACAACCAGTCCTCGAGAGTGAACTAGTGCCTTGATTTCTCCATTTGTTCACCCTTTACAATGCAGTCTGTCCAGCTACTACAATTCATATTCAAAAAAGAAAAAAAGAAAAAAAAAAAGAAGGTCCAAACTCCTGTATTCAAGAAATTCTTCAAAGCACACCTGTTTTTGGTGGTGTTTTCCTTTTCCTTTTATTTGTTCTTTCGTAGGGCTCTTCATTTTAGTGTGGTAATATAGGATTTTTGTGTACATCTGTTATGGCTCACAAAACCTTCCCCATAGTTATTGTGTTGTGAGTAGCCAAAAAGTGATTCTATTTGTGATGAATTCTAGTTGTTTCATTGACAAGGAATAAGAAAAGTTTATATCCCATCTCTTTCAGTTGTTTGTATTTGATTATCGTGTTCAAACTCATTTGATAACTAGTACTACCATATTACAATCACATTTTGGTCATTTATGTGTGTTTGACATTTTGTTTGAAATCACTTGCAATAAAAGTTTTAGGGTCAAGCTTAAATGCACCAAATCTTTGGTATTCAGTTTTCAAATTCTTAGCTCTTACAAGTTTTTTTAATTTATTTATAATAATACTCGGAAGCATGTGAGTTCTAAAAGTTGTTTCAACCTAACCAAGACAAAATGTCAATAGCTCTAGTTATTTTTGGGTGAATTGTCAATAGCTCTAATTGACTGTTATATTAGATGACTGCATTTATACAGAGAATAGGATGAGTGAGAAGACGTATGAGTGTGTCTCCCCCCTGGCATGGTGGGTCCCACTATTTCCAGTGAACACTTGGTCAAACTCCAATCGTGACAATAACTAAAGGTGTAAAAGCAGTCAAACTGCAAATGAGACAAATAATTAAGGATCTATCCGGTATATTACCCCAAAAAAATAAAAAAAAATGTCCGGTAATGTTTTTTAAACTGATTTTACAAATTTATTTTGCAAAATAAAAATGAAAAATTGATTTTGTATTGTTTGGCAGCATTTGTTAAAAACAGTTTCTGGAAATGAGAATAGCAAAAACTTGTCTGGTACAAGTATTAAAAATTAATAATAAAAGTTCATTCTCATCATCCAGTATTTTTCAATACATGAATTAAATGACAGAACAATTTTTCTCTGTATTAATGAGAGAGAAAAGAAAAAAAAAGAACTATGTATATTAGTTACAAACACACCCAGATTTGTTACAGACATTTGCACAAGTACAGATCTCAATTACTTTTATTTTTCTATACCTCAAAAACTCTAATTCACAAATATTCTTCTACTTAATTTTCAATATTTTCCAAAAACGCTTAAAACGTACTTTTATCGTTTTGAAACTTTGTATATTTTTTTGAGTCGTATTTTGCGTATCTCAAAATTCGTTTCACCGAAAGAAGCGGCCAAAATGTAAAATTGAAATTTTTATATTTGAAAAATGAAAAACGGCTTCTAAGAATGAATCTTAACTAGTAAATGTATTTCCAATAAAAAAAGTCATAGGATTTATTTCACAAGATGTGTAAAATTCAAGGGGCTATTGGAATCTGTCCCAAACATAATCTTATATACATGGAAAGTTGAATAATTTTAAAATCGTTGAAACAGAAAATTAAAAATATACTTAATATAAAGAAACCTTATTGGTAAAACAATAAACATATAAAAATAAAAAAGAATTTACTTTTCATAACTTCAATTTCAAATTTAATATCATTATTGATAGTAACTAGATTTATTGACAATCTATTTTTCAGTTTCATGTTTATCAAATTTTTTCCATACTTATCTGTATTTCGCTCACATAAATCGTATAGACCCAAAATATAACTAAAATTTAATGTAATTTTATCAAAACTCACCTATGGCAAATCCATAATTCTGAGCCTTTTAAGTTGCAATTTCAAAGAGAATTAATAAATTGATATGTTTATATATAAAGAATATTCTTATTTCTTTTATTTAAATATTATTATTTCTTATTTTTATTTTATTTTTGGTCAATAAAATATATTTCTCATTTGAAATGCAATAAAATGTACATAATAACCCAGCCACCATCTAGCAATATATATTGGCATGTGAAGACGCTCCTCACAAAAAACAAAGAAAGAAAAAGAAAACAAAGACGCTCCTCAAATTTATTTATCATAAGGTTTTAAAGGCTATTTTTGATACTTTTTGGATTTTTTTTTATGATATATTTTTTTGAATAAAAAAATATTGATGTCCTTATATATATTTATAAAAAAGATGACTGAAATTAAATTCATTTTGATATCCTTTCTTCATAAGATTTATAACTTTATAAAATGCCCTAATAAGACAATAATTTAAAACTAAAAACTAAAAAAGAAAATAATTTTACATTTGGATAATTTTATACCATTGTTTTTTTTGTTACAAATTGGAAGAGGAGCTTTTATACAAGATTGAACCTCTAACGGAAAATATACTATCGACCAAGTCTATGAGCACAATAATTTAAAAATAATAATTTTTTACCATTACTAGCAGTAATCTGCGAAATAAACCAACTTAAACTGGAAAATAATTCGCTTTTGTTAAACAAATTACACTTTAAACAATTTTGTTCATTTATAGAACACATACTTTATTAATAATCCGTTAAATGTCCCAATATCTTATTGAACTCTATACATATAAAATTAAAATTGAGAAAAGTTAAGGCAATTCTACTTTCTTGTGGAAAAACTGTTAAAATATTGCAGAATCTGACCAGCCAAAAAGAAAAAAAGAAAAAAGAGAGGCTAAAATAGAATGTGATTAGAATACCCCTACCCTACATTCTTTCTTTTTCCTCTTTCCACATTCTACTTCCATGGATTCTAAATCATGGTTACTTTGCAGCTCTATAATGAATTGCTTCCATAAAGTGTAATCAGGAAATAGTTTTTCATGTTTTGTTTTGTTTTTTTTTTATTTTTTATTTATTTATTTATTTATTTTTTTAAAGAAGCAAGTTATATTATGACAGTTTGAAACTTCAAAACCTACTTTAGAGAATATTTCATAAACTGTTTTTACAAATTAAATAAAATGAAAATTGTTCTAGGAAAAGTTTAAATTACAAAGCCAATCTTTTTTGAAAACCAAAAATAGTCCCTCCTGTTTCCAGCTATGGATATTGAGATACATAATAAAAACAAAGCTCACAATGGTTTCAGGAAATAACCACAGAAAGGAAAACATGTAATTAGATATGATGACCTCCAAATCATACACAAAAGCTCCAACATAAGTAATCATTAAGAAGTAAAAAAAACACTGGACAAAAGGCAGGTTTTTCCTACAGAGTTTTAAGATGTTGTTCATATCACATACAATGAAAAGATTTGAGATTGGAGTTTCTTCAGCATGAGATGAAGAATTTATTTCTTCAAGATTCCATCTGCAAAGTTTCCTGCATTTGCCACCAATACACACAAGAAAAGGAAGAGTTTAGACACAGAGGGAGCTTGTATCAAAGCATTCCTTTAGCTTTTAAAAAGGTTACAAACGTTACTGAAATTTATTTATTTATATATATATATATAATTATATAATATTATTTTTTTGGATAGACATAGGTTACTGAAATATATGTAATATACATTACACAAGTGTTCTCAAAAATAAGATCAAAACATAACTATTACGAAGTAGTGGACATCAAAAGATGAGATAATGAAAAGGAAATAGAAAAAAGTATATAAATACATTATCAAAGAGAAAAATTAGAGTATTTGGGGAGCAATAAGCAGACAAGTGGAGAGAAAATCTGAAAAGGTTAGAGACAAGGAGAAGAATAAGAAAGAGCAGAAGGGCAAAGAGAACGGACTTGCAGGCAGAGAGCACTGCAAGTTTTTTCAAGTGCTTCAATACAATTTCAATCATACCTTCAGCGCTCTCATACTTTACTTTCCCCAAGTTCTTTGACGAATGATAGTTTCTTAATAGACTCCATTACCAAACAGAAGTTACTTAACAGTACCTTGTTCTATCTATCTTAAAATTTACAAACTAGATTCTACCCTATTTGCAAAAAACAGAGATGGCATTGATAGATCTCTTGCATTCTTGTAGATCCCACATCAACTTAGATTCACAGTAATGTTTGCAAGCAACTCTTATGACGAATTCAAGATGTTAGTTTTTCAACACCAAATGTCAAATGAAGCGGGAAGAACAAACCGCAAATCTTACTATTCCAGTTACCAAATATAAATATTGCAATTGTTGGCAAAGTTCAGTTAAGTAAAACATTTAGGTAAGGGGAAAAAAAAGCCTTCAGATGAAAGTGAAACCAAAGCTCTATAAAAAACATCTGATTCACCAGCTCATTTTGTTGACAATTCAAGAACAGACATTCATTGATTATTCAACAAAGCTATACCCCAATAATTTATCTATATTCAGCATAAAATCATTCAATTTCAACTCCAGACCAACTAAAACCAATTTGATAGAGAATTCAGCTTAAACACTCTTAATGAATCTCCTCAACTACTCGAACGCTGATGTAAATATCACTTTCCAAGATTTTCAATATCTTCTTTCTTCCAGAACTCTCTCCATATTTCTTCGATTTTCTCTCAAACTTTCTTGCTAGCCAAAAGCTACTTACTTGAATAACTTCTCTACCACTTCCAAGTAAAAGAAGTATTCAAATAACCCATGTTTCTCCCCCCCTCACAAAATTGAAATTAAACTATTTCAGCAAATAAATTGAAATTATCCACACTGCACAACAAATTAAACAATCAAGCTATTAACATCCAATAATTGCAAGCACGGAACAACATTCTGGGAACAAAAAAAGAAAAAAAGAGCTTACAAGAGGAAGAAAAAAGGATTGGTTTTTCAAGTAGAAGGAGACAACTTCTCGACGAGCTTCTTATCCCTTCTTTCCATGGCCACGTCCCATATATCATTCCCAATATGCTTCGGCTATACACCAAAAAAAAAAAAAAAAAACAAAATTACGATTTTTAAAGACCCCAATATATTATTTTGGAAAAAAAAAAAAAAAAAAAAAAACTATATGAAAAAGGGATCGGATCTACACCCTAACGAGAAAAAAAGAAAAATACCCGGCCATGAGCGGCTTTGTGGATGTAATACTGAGCATTTCCCATCACACAAAGCATTCCAGCAATGATTCCAAGTGGAAGAAGCGCTTCCATCCATACCAACGCCATCTTCTTCTTCTTCTTCCTCTTTCGTTGCCTTTCCTTGTAGACTGTAATTCTATAATTTAATCCTTTTCAGCCCCATTTTGCCCTTTTGGATTTCGATTCTTTTTTCTCTTTTGGGTTTCTCTTCATACCCATAAGCCCAATATGCCAAACGGGTCATTTTCAAGCCAGTGTTCGACTCTTTTAGGCTTTCAATGAAATTAATTATTAGCCCACATTATGATTATTATTATGTTTTTTATCATATTATTATTAAAACTAAAATGGTTGTGATTGTATTTTGTTTTTCTAAAGAAAACTAAATCATATCATTTCAGATTTGATTAGATCCGTCTGAGGCATAATAAATTGGATTTGAAAAAGCAAACTAATTGTTTTTTTTTTGTTTAAATAAAAAAAGTGTTATGTATTTATTAGGTGAAAACAGAGTTAGCTTCCACAAACAAATGCAAAAGCATATGCCACAAGCTTCAAAATTTGGGGTAGGCACCGCACAATCTGTCCTTTTAACCCACCCCACTATCTCTCCCTCCCTTCCTTCCTCACAAATCACAACAAAATAAAGAAAGAGTTTCATTAGCATTCACAATATGTGTTTTGGTTGAATCTTGAATTTTCTCAATACGAATGAATTGGACTTTGTAAGACCCCCAATAGTCTAATTGTAATTTGTGGGTTCCACTCCTACTAATCAAACCCTCAAATAGAATAAAATAATATGAACATAATTTTTTCAGTTGGAATATTTCAAGGGAAATTGTTATAAATGATATAAACTGATCAATTGTCAAAATTAAAGAGTTGGACCGTATAATAATTTTACTATTACAGTTTTTTCCTTTTTTTTAATTATATAAAAATATGAGATCCATGCTAATAATTCGATGGTGCCAGTCAGAATGTTAAAATATACGACTAGGACTGAACTTATAAAGTTATTAAGTGGGTAAAAAAAGGAAAATAAAAACTCCATCTATGCAAAATAAGATGATTTTGACAGAAAGTATGAGAGTGATTAAAGAATAAAAAAGGAAAAAAAAACATACAATAGTGGTGAAGAAAAAAAAATCCAAAAGAAGTTAGTCCAGAAGCAGCATGCAAAAAACATCGGAAGCCAAATGAGAGAAGAAAAAGGCAGAATATGGTATTGGTAATGAAGAGACAGCAGACTTTTTGAGGAGCTAAAGAAACGACGTAGTATTTGGGTTGGGGTTGGGCACACTTCACGGCTCCAGCTAAGCCTGCGTTGGCAACATCATTATCAATGGCCATTCGCCTTCTAAGCTTTGTCTGGGACCTCCATCATCTTACACAACTTGATGTTCTGCATGCTCGACACGTGTTCACTGACTCCAATCAGACTCTCTTTGCTTCACCTTCAGTAAAAATGTCTCTCTTTCTCTTTGTTTTTGTACTCCTTCAACTTCATTCACTGCCAAGTGAAAATTTCCCTGCAAAAATCTTTACCACCTTAATAATTTATATCACTCTTCAGTTTCTCACTGACCCAAAAGAGAAAAAAGGAAAATAAAAGGAGAAAAGTCCAAATGATTATTTATTTATTTATTCACACTTATTTGTATTTGTTTTCTCTTTGCCAAACCTGCATATACAGTAGACAATGGGTTAAGGGGGTTGAATATATATGGAAAATTAGGGAAGAAAAAAGAGAAGAAAATAATTAAAAGATTTTTCTTTCCTTTCTGTAAAATTTAGAGAGAGCTGTCGAGACCCTTTTCTTTTCTTTTTTAATTATTACTGTTATTATTATTCTTATTATTATTATTATTTATCTTTTTATAATTTATTTTCTTATTACAAACCCCCTTTATTGATGGCGTTGTGTCTCGCCTTTTTCTTCTGCAACAACACCAACTGAAACCCTTTTTCCATCTCATTCTTTTGTTCAAATTCTCTCAGAAAAAGGCAGAGAGAAAAAGCTATGTCAGGTTTGTATAATCCCAACTTCTCACCTGCCAGAGCTGCTTCTCCCCAGATTAGAAGCACCCCAGATGTTGACAGGTATAGAACTTTCAGAAACTAACACTTATTCGTGAATTTTAAGGTGCCCAGAAGAGATATAGTGTTGGCCGGCTTCGTAAAGTTTGTCCCTTTGTTTGAGTTTCGTGAACAAGTTTGTTGCTTTTTGATCTGTGCTTGTTCTTGTTTGATTTTGTAGTCAGTACCTGTCAGAGTTATTAGCAGAGCATCAGAAGCTTGGACCTTTCATGCAAGTGCTTCCGATATGTAGCCGCCTCTTGAATCAAGGTTTGCTTTCTTCATCCTTTTAATTTTGGATCTGGGGTTTTCTGGATTTGCCTCACTCCCTTTCTTTATATACCTTTAACAGCATTGTTAGGCTTACCAAATGTGCTTCTTATGTTTTTAGATCCGCTTGTTTAGTATCATTGTGTTAAACATGAAGTTTGAACTGATCATGCATTTGTTTCTACATTATTTTGGGTGGACATGCGTGTGGAGTACGGGCTTGATCATATTGAGATATGCGAACACTCTTTTTTCAGTCAGTGTGATGTTATATTTCTTAATTGTGAAGTTTGAATTCTCGAGGGAATTTAGGACTAAATTTGTGTGGTTTAGATAAGGTCAAAGACTGGTATTGTATACATTCGAGTGGTGTAAATAATACTAAAGACTGGTATTATGTTCATTTGAGTGGTTATAGTAATTGGTCAAGTATGAAACGTTCACCATCAAATGGACGTGCCATTTGGAGTTTGAAATGTGGTAATCAATGGCTACTCATTAGTGTATGTGTTTTAGAGCCAATAATTTATAACAGGCTGATGTCTCTGGCCAGTTGTGATAGGGAGTTGATACTTCTGAGATGTAATTTTGAGTTCATGGAAGACTGTGCACCGGAGTTAGTTGCAATCATCTTATATTTCTCTGTCAAAACAATAATATAGAGAATTTATCGAAGGGAAATATAAGGACATTATATTTCATAATCGATAATGTGGGAAACATAAAGAATGTTAATTTCAATGACCCTTTTAGAATAAGACTTTGCAATGGTATAGCTGGGTATTTGACTTGGCTTCGCAGTTAGAGATCTGATTTTTTTGAGGTAAGTAGTTTTCTTCTGATAATTTATTAGTTTAGCAAAAACTTAATGTTTTAAGTACAAGACAGTTTATGCTGAGATTAATTTGACTTGACAATGGATGTTAAGACATTTCAATTATTGACATTAGTAAGCTTCCTTGCTCACAAAAAATGTTTATATATTGAACTTCTACAGGCTAATCCTCCTATTAGGCATCAAAATTCAAGGTGTGATATTTTATTACACTTCAAAGTTAGGATATAGGTTATCTCTGTTCTGGTTTTTAGTTTAATTGTTTGTTATGGTTTGTGGTTAAAATGACGTTTATTGACATCAAACAAAGTTATTCTCTATTTCAAGTTTTGCTTTGCATTTTCTGTCTTCATCTTTTATGCTTTTTGTAAGACTGGATCAATTCCTCATAATGAATGCTTCTTTATATCGCAGAGATCTTACGGGTTTCAGGCATGATGTCCAATCAAGGTTTTGGCGACTTTGATAGGCTGCGGCATAGAAGTCCTAGTCCAATGGCTTCTTCAAACCTCATGACAAATGTTACTGGGACAGGATTAAGTGGCTGGAATGGACTTCCTCAAGAGGTTCATGATTCTAAAATATTAACTTATCATTATGATTTAATGTCCATATATTCCAGTTTTTTGGGCCACTAGGATTATATTCATGTTAATTGGCAATTTTTTTTTTTTAATTTCTTTTATTTCTCCATGCTTCATTCAATTGATAATTACCTACCGATGAGCCTACAATATCTTTGTCATGTCTTCCTACAATTGGAAATATGATTTAAATGTGCACGACATTTTGTCAGCTAGGCTCATCATGATTTTTATTTAATACATTGTCATGACTTGGGTAAATAAACCTTGTATATAGTCTTCTTAGTAGAAGTTTATAGGATACGATTTGGACTGCTGCAATTGATTGATACTGCCTAAATATTGTGCAAGCTTTTCCATTGGACCTAGATTGATTCAGAACCCCGTGTTGGTTTTTAGAGAACTTCTGAAGGAACCTTATATAACAGAACTTGGAGTAAGGGCGATGCATTTTATTTATCAGTACATATCTAGTCGATAAATTGGTGCAACTACATTGGAAGAAAGAACTCCTTCCTTCAGAGTCAAACAAGGCATTTTAATTGTTTGACTTGTACTGTGCTGGCAATCATATTTAGTAAACTAACTGTTTTGTCATTGATCATAACTTGGCCATTTTTCCCCTCACTGTGCTGTTTGGTATGAGTTGCATTCTCCCAATTTCTTGTGTACATTTGGGCTTTTGACCTACAAAGTTAGTGTGTAACAAGAGGATGTTATCAAAAGATGCTTATGGGTGAAAATATAAACATTTGTGCTTCTCTTTCTTTTATGCACAATGTAATTTACATACAAATTTTTTGTTCCCTGGTTTGTTTCTCTCTATTTTTATTTTTTTTGTTTTCTATTAAATATTAAGCATATAAGCTGACAATACCTCTTCTTACATAGCAGAGATTAAGTGGACCTCCTGGAGTGACAATGGACTGGCAAGGTGCACCTGCAAGCCCAAGTTCATACACTGTAAAGAGGATTTTACGTTTGGAAATTCCGGTAGATACTTATCCCAATGTAAGGCTTTCACTAGCTAGTGTATGAAATTCTTTTTGGTTTGTTGTGTTGAGCATATCTCAGAGCAATGAATAATGTTTGACCCTTACAACTTTGTGGATAGCAGTTCAATTTTGTCGGGCGACTTCTTGGACCAAGGGGAAATTCCCTGAAACGGGTTGAAGCTACTACAGGCTGTCGTGTATATATTAGAGGGAAAGGATCTATTAAGGATCCAGACAAGGTAACTATGGACCACACGATTCATCAATTACTGTTTTTCAATGATAACTCAGTTTAAAATGACTTGGAAACTCAAAATTTTCCAAATGTTTGTTGTTTAGCTGATTTATTAGTCATTTGAGATTGGTTTTACATGCTTATTGTTTCTCTTTTTCCTTCCAATCTTAAGGAAGAGAAGCTACGAGGAAGACCTGGCTATGAACACCTCAATGAACCACTCCACATTTTAATTGAGGCTGATTTGCCTGCCAATGTAGTTGATATAAGGCTGAGACAGGCTCAGGAAATTATCGAAGAATTGCTCAAACCTGTGGTAATTGTGTATTCTGTTTCTTCTTGTTCCTTACTATGGAATTTTATATAGATTGTTATGCATACTTAATTTATGCAATTTTTTGTCTTTGAACTTATTTTTCCTCTGCATATCTACTTGTACATGTCTACGAAAGAAATAGGATGATGCAATTAACTCAGATAAAACTGCATGAGAGTCTCCACATATGCTTCATTAAAATTGGAAACGTTTAACCATTTATTTTGGAACTTTTTATAATATATACAAGTCTGCAGCTTTGTGTTTGAGTAAAGAGGAAGCTGACCTTATTTCCTAGTTATGGTTTTCTTGTGTTTTCATTTCCTTCTAAATTAAGTCATAAGAGAATCATCTGTTAGCAAGCAGAATCCAATTTCATTGTAGAAGTTGTTATAAACCCTCATATAAGAGTTCAGTTAATTCAAAATAATGACAGTTAAAATTCCAGACATTAATAATTGAGTCAAGTAAAGATATCATTTTCACTGCTAGGCTATCCTCTTCATGGATCTTGCACACAAAAATCCCTCATAATTATATAAACCATTTAGCATTTGGTACAAGTTTTGGAGTTATTATCTCTTAATTTCTTTCTTTTTATATAACTTCCACATGCAGGACGAGTCACAGGACTTTATTAAGAGACAGCAGTTGCGTGAATTAGCCATGCTGAATTCGAATTTCAGAGAAGAGAGTCCAGGGCCGAGTGGTAGTGTCTCTCCTTTCAATTCAAGCGGAATGAAACGTCCAAAAACAGGCAGATGAGAGCGAGCTCGTATTTTTGCCTTCCTAGAACTGTTTCCAACTCAGCTCCAGAAAAAATATATGGCTGGTAATGCCCTTGCAATACTTGTCAGTTCAGCACAGCTACAAAATGAATAGGCTAACAGTCCATGTTGGTAATCTTTTCTGGTGCGTTTTCTTTTATTTTGGTCTTTCTATTATTATATTTTTAATTTTTTTTGAACAGCAACAGACACCTGGGAACAAAAAAGAAAAAAAAAATTGAAAAGGAAAATATTTATATAATTGGCTCTTGAATTTAGGTTTGTTGAGGTCAGCTTTTTCTTTTTTTCCCCTGTAAACTTAATGCATTAATTGGATTTATTCTTGTGTTAGTGATATTTGAGAAGTGTGGAATATATATATATATATATATATATATATATAACTATAATAATGATGCAAACCAATAGAAAGACAAAATGAAACGAAAAGAAAGATGATCATTTTCTTAGGTATGTCATGTTCCATATCCTTTTTTTATAGATTAATGTAAGTTCAGTCTGGACTTATTTTTGCCTTCCCAATCTCACAAAAGTATTTAAAATTTTTTAAGTTCTCATAGAAGATCAATGCTGAACCAGAAATAGATTTATGATTTGAATTTGTATATTTATTTTTGTTTATATATTTTTATCAAAGAGCAACAGAACCATGTGGAAAGATTTCAAAGTTGGATGTTCAAAATTAGTGATTTGTTGTCTTTTGGGAACATTAGTTTATTTCCTCTGTTTTTGTTTTTGTTTTATGTGTGTTTTGGCTATTATGTTGCGAGGAGCTGTCTTAATGACCCTCCAGACAGCAAAATATGGACAAACGGTTGGCAAAGATTGCGCTTGTTTGATTTATTTATTTATTGAATGTTATTATTAGTAATAACTAATAAGTAATACTATTATTTTGGTATTAAGAATGAGTTTGAGGTTTTTTCTGGTCTCAGGTTTCAGCAGTTTTGTTTTTAGTTAGATGAAGAATAAGAAAGAGCAATTTTGTTTTTAGCATGCCTGTTGTTCTTACCAATTCCCATTCATTTTTTATTTTATTTCCAACTCTAATTTATAGGATATTTTGTTTCTTTGTTCTTTTTGGGTGAATTTTTTTCTTTGTTCCTGGTCATCTTGGATTTGCCCTTTTTAATTTTGATAAAGATCTTGGATTTGCTCTTATGTGTGTCGGTTTTTAACACTAAAAAGGAGGGAAAAATAAACAACAACTTTAGTATATCCAAAAGCATACAACTGGATATTCTTCTAGGATAGTGATCATCTTTATTGTCAGTGCTTGCCTGCAATGGTCTTTTACAATTAAAAAAGAAAATTGTGTTTCAACTTTGCTACTAAACTGTCACATTGTCTTTTATATATCTTGTTGAGTTTTTATGTAAAAGATATGGATCAGCCAATGAGGGATATCCAAAAGAGCCATAAAAGTATTAAATATAAATGGTATTGCAAATTGGGCAAATTTTTGCCATAAATTTTTTGAAATAATATTATTCTATTATGGATGGATTAATGTTATTCTATTATGGGGAAATGTTACTCCATTATGGATGTTATAATGGATAATGTTATTCTATTAGATCAATAATACTTCTTTTATAGCAAATAGAACTTTATCCAAACTGGAAACTTTCTTCGAAGGTTGGTGAGTATTGCAAAGGATTAGTAGTTAAGGTTCGGTTGGGAATTCATTAATGAGATAGTAATAATAAAAAATATATAAAAATAAAGCAAAGGTAGAGGATATTATTAGCTTAAGAAATTTATTTAAAAGTGTAAATAAGAAATATTTCATTAATCTTTAGTAGGATATTTCCAATGAATTTTTTAAAAGTTTATTTTTTATTTTATTTTAAAATAGCTAAATTTATTTTTTATAATTTTAATGGGTTTCTTTTTTAAAAATTAAAATATTAAAATAAAAAGTAAAATAAACTTTTTAAATATAAAGTGCTAAATACAGCTTTTATATAAAAAATTTAAATAAATTCATATAATACTTTATGCTTTTTTATGCAAATTTATAATTAAATTTATTAATTATAATTTTATATTTTAATTGTTTCAAATACTATGTTGTACGGAGAAAGAATTGTTTATAGAAAAATATAAAATAAAAATTAATTATAGATAGTATTATGAAGTTGAATAAAAAATTTCATTTTTTACTTTTTAAATTTTAAAAATGTTTTTAAATTTAAAAATTATATTTTTTAAAAGAAAAAGTATCATTGGATACGTTAGTAGAATGGTAATATATGTATAACAAATGATGAAGTACTATTATCTAATCGATTAAGATTTAGCCAATCAATTTAAGACTTTAGCCATATTAATTTTTCAATCACTAAAAGATAAAGTACGATCAAACTGCTATATCTTTAGCATTACTCTATATAATAGAGTTTCTTTAAAAAGAGAACAAATGAAGAATGACAATGAGAAGCAATAGAACACAATCAGTAGAGTGACAGGGCATCATTTTCTTGGGTGAGTCCTTAAACTACAACTGTATTTAAAAAAAAAAAAAAAACTTCTTTTTAACAACGAAGAAGAAATCAATGGTGGCAATGGTTTCAAGAAGAAGAATGTTATTGGATTGTGGAACAGAAAAGAGGTCGAAAGAGAAATATAAGCAAAATTAAGAAGAATGGCTCCGACCATTTCTTTTTACACAATGGGAATGAGATTGCAGTGCGTAGGTGGTTGTGACGAAGAAGATGAGCCGTGGACACCATTGTTGTCTTTGTCCGAGGAACAAGGAAACAAATGAGTTTTTATATTGGTGTTTTTTTTCTTAATTTAATGCTAAGCTAGTGGACACTTGGCACTTTTTGATTTTTAAAAAGCAAATAATAAACAATTCGATTCCACAAAATAACAAGACTTACTAGTTGTGATTATTCCTAGCTAGCTAGTCTTTGTTTCTAGTTTATTTTATAGTCAAAATCAAGCCTTCATAGCTACCTACCCTTTGACTTGTCTTCGTGAGATTGATAGTTGATCTGTAAATGTTTTAAAAAAACAAACTTGCCAAGGAAAGGATTCAACTAATCAATTCAGTTTTTATCTCTTGGTTGCACCACTTGATCATTTAAATGTATAAATTTTGTTGCTTGTTTGTTTCATTTTTGGTTAATAATATATATATATATATATATATATATATATATGTATATGTATTGTCTGGCATCTTTGGCCAAACCCAGAAGCAAGATGGTATGCAGCAATTACAAATTTGAAAAACCAAACAGAAACTGACCAAAATCCATTTATTATTCCCTAACATTTTCACATGACTTTTCTCTTCTTATATTTTTAGATTGAACAAAAAAAAAAGAAAAAAAAAAAGTTAAAGTTACAAGAAACTTGTCTAGTTAAAGTTACAAGAAAGTTGTCTACATGTCATCGAGGTGTGATGCTGGGAATGGCGCCGCTGATAAGATCACTTCCCGAAATGCTGGACGACGCAAATGGGTCCCTGGTAGCATAGGATGAAGATGGTGAAGATTCAAACTTGCTAGAAAATGAAGTAGGGGATTCTGGGATGGTAGCATGATGGTGATTACTTTCCGGCATCGTTTTGAGGATGTTTTCGAGCTCCCTCACTACATCTAGCATGCTAGGCCTCTTCTCTGTCATGTCATGGCAACAATTTAGAGCCAAATCTACAAACCTTTCCACCCAATCTGATCGATACGATCCCATTCTGCTGTCTATGATGGAGAACATATTGCCTGACTTAAGTGCCATGTTCACCTATATAACACACAAAATACAAAACAAACATTGTTTTTCAGATCAAATAAAATGTAAAATGGTAATGCAGTAAACTTTTCTTTTAGCTAAGATTAAATGAGACTTTGCATATACCTCGCGGACAATGTTTTTGCCATGTAATATGGGTTGCATTCCCGTCAAGAGCTCGAGAAACACAACTCCTAGGCTGTACACATCACTTTTGTCTGTCAATTTATGAGTCAAGAAGTATTCTGGATCTAGGTAGCCCTGCATCGAGTTATGGATGAAATACAAGTTGTTCATATGCAACTTAATCATTCAGGAACATTTTTTTTTTCATATAGTTTCAAAGTATTTGCTGAAAAAATTAGACATACTGGTGTCCCCTTCACGACTGTAGATACATATTTGGGCGTCCCTTCATCATCCTCGAGTGGTGGTGCAAGGCGCGAGAGTCCGAAATCAGCCACTTTAGCTGTAAGGTTGGAGTCTAGAAGTATGTTGCTGGCTTTAATGTCTCGGTGGAATATAGGAGGGTCTGCGTCTGTATGGAGATACAGAATGCCCTTGGCCGAACCCAACGCAATTCGTAACCTCATTCCAAAACTCAGGTTTCCCTTGGCCTTTTCTGTCATAGAAAAATTAAAAGGTTCATTGGAAACGAAATTGAAAAGTTGTTTGTATGTATGCATGATGTAATGGAACCAAGTCCAGCTATCTGTTTCCCAGCATAATTAAAGAAGAAAACAAAAAACAAAAAAATGTAATGGAACCAAGAAGCAGAATAGAAGTTCAGGAACAATCCCTTGAATTACAAATGGTGAAGATTTTCATACCGCAAAGCCAGTCCCTCAGGGTTCCATTAGGCATGAATTCATACACCAGCATCTGCACAATCACCAAGAACAGAAGTTGATGAATGATATTTGCAAGTCCAACAATCTTAGTATGTCTTGAAGCTTAACCATATAATATAATGCAATCTTATCGAGTTTCTTAGAAATGGAATATTCATATTCCAAAAGAAAATGAGAAATATTAGTGAAATACCAGAAAGCGATTGCATATTTTCATATAAAAAAGAAGCATAATTGCAAATTTAACTAGTTTGCATATCAAAACTATGTAGAATGTCCAAGGCAACAGTACTCAGCTCTCTATTTCCATCTGAAGTCAGCCTTATGAAATTCTTTGGTTCAATTTGAAAACTAAAATCTTTTAGATACTCATTTTCACAACTCCTTAATAAAACTAGCACAAGCAAAGACAAATAATAATACCTGCTCCTCTTCTTCATCACAATACCCGACTAATGAGACCAGGTTTCGGTGATGTAACCTTGATAACAACTCTATCTCTGTCAAGAATTCTTTCTGGCCCTGCAATGATCCTTCTTCTGCACGTTTGATTGCCACAGCCATACTATCAGGTAAGATGCCTTTATAAACCCTCCCATAACCTCCTCGGCCAATTTGACTTGAGCTATTAAAATTTCCAGTAGCTAATGCCATTTCTTTAATGGTGAATGACTTCACATCATCAATCTTCATAGCAATCCTTGTGGCTGCAAATGAAAGAAAAAAGTAAAAGAGGACTTGCTATTACTTTCTTCATCAATATTGCGATTTGATGGTATCATAATACTTTGCTCCTATGCACTTGTTATGAAAGAGCTTACACATATTTTTCCTTGACGATGGAGTGTGATGAAAGCTGGAACGTCTTGTGATCAGAAGCAGGACTATTGCAGCTGTGGCAACAACACTGGCAATCGCACCTATAACGATGATTGCCAAAATGCCTTTACTAATGCTTCCCCTTTGTACCTCATCATTCACTACAGCAAAGAAAGATGAAAACCGATCCATCAAAATAGAAGTATAGGAAAGGAAATTTCGACCATAGCACAAGTAGAATGTAATACAAATGAACTACAGGCTATCATAGAAGAAAGATATTACTCATAGAAGAAAAGAGATTACTCAGAAATATAACAAATAATACTCTAGTCAAGTTTCCAAGGAAAATAATATTATTCAGCTTTCAGTATAGTTTGCTCAATATCTTCACAAACTTCAAAGTTGCTTAGAGAATTAGGCGAAAGATACATACTAGTTGAATAAGGCCCCAGGAGAGTGAAGTTGAGAAGCTCATATGGTCCAAAAAAATCAGTGCGAGGAAATGTCCACGATGTAAATTGGCTTCTTATCCGCTGAACCTCGCTTGTATTGAATTTATTTTTGTGCTGATTGTTGTACAGAGGAAAAAGCTTCAAATTCATTCGTAGACGAGGCCCTTCTTCCCAGATAAATGAATCAATTGAAACTTGAGAAATGTCCAAGCTGAGAGACTTAGTTAGATAAATCTCAAATTGATTGATATATGGACGAAAATAAGAAAAACTAGGACTCTTCAGCCGATATCCAATTCTTAGTGGGGATGCACAAAAGCATGGAAGAGGGGAAGCTGGAACGTATTCAAAGTAATCATCATCAGGACAAGCTTGAACAAGACATTTCGTTGTCTGAGTTGATTCGGTTGAGTTTTCTGGGATCTCATTTCCTCCAGCTTCATAACTACAAAACCGGCTTACATTCTGTATGGTAGAGTTCTTGCATATAGGATTGTTTTCAAGCCTGTGGAAAAACTGTCACAATCATAAGAATTTGAGATCATAAAATCAAAAGCAAGATATTCTTGAGAAAATAATTTTATTACATACATAATCTGCATTAAAAAAATATTGCTTAAAAAGTTATGTTGTGTTATATAAACTAGAGTTAGAAGTCTTTAAATGAAATGCAGCTATATCCAGCTGAGAGTTTTAGATATGAATCTTTTTATGAAATGTAATTCACTTTGGTAGAAATGTTTGCAAATAAATTTTATTCTCTACATTATTATATTGATCTTCATAATCATGTCTGGACATTGAACCCTTGACAGTTCAAGTATACATAGAAAAGTAAAATACTAAAGCCTTTCCTAAAACTACAGCTACTTTTAGCTTGATATGCATAGTTGAACCTTTGCTAAGCTCTATAAGGACATCTGAATTGTCTTGTTAATGAACATGTCAATATGTGAGGACGACATCCTAAAGATTTGCATAGGACTTTGTGCCCTAAACAGCATACGTATATCCTCACCAATCTACCAATCTAGTGACATTTATATTTGAAAATTGTGACAAGCAGTACATGGAGTAACAAATATATTTCCAAAGACAAATGGAGTCATAATCTTTATCAGAAAAATAAAATAAAAAAATACCTCTTATATCACAAGATTGAGTGAAAAGCATACCTCAAAGTGACATTTTCTGGAGGATCTAAATCTCCCAAACTGTTTGACAGTGAATTATTCCTAAGATCACTGCAGAAAAATCAAAGTAATATATAATAATTTTATTAATTTCAAGAGGAAAGAAATACAAGAAAATCTCTAAATTCTCCACCCTACTGTCTCGCACCTACGACCTCCCTAGTGTAGTTGTGAGTGGCAAACCAACTAAGCCGATCTCACTTGACAGATCAAAGTAATATATCAATAAAGCGCACTCAATCTAAAAGTTTTCTGCTATAAGAACTTACAGTATACGTCTATAGCTTGTAGTAACAGACATCTTCTGCCATAGGCTAGCAGGGACAGAACCAGTCAACAAATTGCTCTCAAGTGATCTGTCCACAGGATGACACGAATTGAGATTCAAATATTAGTCCACATAATTATAAGAGAACCATGTTATAATATTAAGGAGTCATATATAAATATGTTTCAAATTTCAAACAGGAACTCACAATTTTTGGAGAGAAGGAAGATCTGAGAAACTCATGGGAATAGATCCATTGAGATTGTTGTGTGACAGTTTGCTGCAACAAACGAAAATAGATTTCTTTATAAGTTTAGTTCTTGAACAGATAGTACAGTCAAACAAAACTTAGTAGCAAGGCAATATGAGAATGTACAAATTTGAATAACAAGTTTAAGTTGGGCACAAACATACATGGTTGTTATATTATGAGAAAGTTTTTGTGACGGTATTGGTCCGGTAAGAAGATTCCTACTCAAGTCTCTGTAACAATATATAAACCAGTTAAAAATTAGACAGGATTTACTGTATATGAAAGATACAAATTGAAAACCTCATTGCTAAACCATGCTCAAACTTACAAATAACTAAGGTTAGCTATGCCACTGAAATCAGGAACACCTCCCTGCAAACTGCAATTCCTAAGACTTCTGCCAAGTCAAATATTGAAAAGAAGTGTTGGATTCTAACAACAATATCACACAAGATATAATGTAAACAAGAAAGAAAACAGAACACCCAGATCTTTTTTTACAAGGTTCGGTTCAAAGTGAACCTACATCCTTGGTGAGCTCCACAACAAATGATCTCCTGCACTAATCTCAAAGAGTTTATAGCATTCATCTTCTCTTGCTGCAAGTCTACCCCAGAAGCAGCCCAAATCCCTTTTACACCCTCTTTCTCCCTCAAAATCTCTCACCCATGAAATAACCCTAGCAAAGCTTAGAGAAGAAGAAGATCACAGAAGAAAAACCAAGAAGCTGTAGTCTCAAAGTAGTAATAAAGGAAAATAACATTTTTTTTTTATAATTTTTATAGCACTTACAGTTTTGCTAATGTTGAAAGGTTTCCATAAGTAGCTGGAATCTCAGACGCTATAAAATTGTTGTTATCAAGTTGACTGCATAAAGAATATCAAAGACATATGGAAAGCATCAGCACTGCATTCATTTACTTTCGACTAGCAATCCAGATATAGGGAGGAGAAGCATACAGTATTCGCAGCTGTGGTAAGTTTGAGAGTTCCGGTGGAAGTGGCCCAGAAAAGTTGTTAGTGTCCAAAAGTCTGAAGAATTTTTTAATCAATCTCACCTCAAAAACTAGCACAAGTTTCACAACCAAAACACTTTCCAAATTACAATATAATTACAAAATAGATGATCAAAGTAAACTCACATGTGAAGAAGATTGGTCAATTTGGAAAACTCAGATGGAATTTCACCACTAAGGGAATTGTTGTTGAAGTGGCTGCAAAGTTACATCATGCAGATAAGGCCCAAAAAACAAAGCACTGTTCGACCAGCTTGAATTAGCATTTACCTTAAAAGATTCACTTACAGGTGTTTAACACTGAGCAAGTTAGCAAATGATTTTGGTATTGGACCAGAAAGTTGGTTCTGGTCGATTTGGAATCTGTTAAGATTCGAGAGATAGCCAAGCTCATCAGGTAAAGAACCTGAAAGTTTGTTTCCATTCAAGAGCCTGCATAAACAATACATAAAAGAGATGAAAAGAGCAAGACTCCATTGAAAAAGTTCAAACCAAACATACTAACTCAACTTACAAGAGTTTTAGTGATGCAACCTTTCCTATCTCCTTGGGAATAGTGCCACTTAGTTCATTCCACATAAAATCTCTTCCATAAGAAAAAAAAAGAAGAAAAAAAGAAAGAAGAGATATCAGCATCTTTGAAATGAATATCAGGATCAATATATGAACATGCCGAGTAAACAAAATCAATTAGAAGATGCTGTGACTCACAGTATTAGAAGCTGAGACAGTTGGCCAAGCTCAGGTGCTAAAGTTCCCGAAAGATTCATATACAGCAGCCGGCTGCATCCATTTTCAAATCAAGCAGAGAGATGTCTTAATTGAGAATGAATAGGAGTACTGCCTATTTAACAAAATTGGAAAATATGAAAAACAATACATACAGCTCCTGGACATGCAAGTATCCATCATTAGCAATTGTACCGAAACATAAAACTCCAGTCCAATTAGATACACAAGGATCCCCCTTGTTCCAGTTACTAAGATACTTCAGAGGATCAATTAAACTGCTCTTGACAGCTTGCAAGGCCTTGACTGCAAATGAACGAATATTCATAAGTTGATTCTCAACCGAATCCATGAAATCTGTAAGACCGAGTACCACATATACTCTCTGAACTTCTAATGATGCCAGTATAAATGGGAACATTAAATAATTTCAGGATCTTCTTCAAGGAATAGGAAACATAATCTAGTTTGTATTCCAAGTAAAACTTGTACCAAATTCAGTGAAAGATAAATTTGGATATATTCCGGAAGGAATTATATCATTAATTCTTACATGAGCAGTACTGAACTACATAACAATGATTTGAACACAATAAGATGGCAATTAAAAAATTTCGGAAGAGTGTTTGCAAAAGATGAAGCAACATATGGACTCGATGCAATTTCAAAAGGGCTAAACATATCACGATGAGGAATAAGAACTGACCTTCAGAAGGATCTGCAATCTGTGCAGCTGCGAGAAGCACGAAGCATGAATATGACAGAGCAAGAACATATCCAGAAACACTCAGCCTTTGCATTCTGACACCCTTTTGAACAGACAACAGACAATCAGCACTAAATATTCAAAACCCACATGACAAATTGAACTGATTTTTATATCCCACATACTCCATCCGTTTCCAGAGGGATAGAAAAAAACATGAAACAATTAGGCAAAGCAACTAAGTAGCAAATGACTTAGATGAGACATGTGAGAGAAAAGAAAAGGAAAAATGTCTATATATTGACAGTGAACATAAAAGAAAGAGTAGAAAATTAGAAACAGAAAAAAACACGTTGACCCTCTTTTGAAAATAACCAAAAACTCTAAAGTCTTTGGAGTATTTCCAACCTTAATTAGTGGCTCGTAATTTAGCACAGTAAACAGACAATTAGCACTGTAACTGAGCATTCAAACCCCAATTAAAAATTCCTCCATTCCTTCCCAATTAGAGATGAGAGAAATGAAACAATCAAGTGAAGCAAATTGTAGATTGAAAAGAGTAGTACATGAAAAAAGAAATAAAAAAAAAAATGAAACGTCACTGATATTAAACATTAAAAGCACAACAGAGTTTCACAGAGAGAGAGAGAGAGTGACCAATTCAAGAAACATTCAACTGGACATCCGGTGGAGAAGCTAGCTGTTGGAAAAGAAAGACCCAGCTCGAAGTCAAAAGGGATATTGGAGTTGGAGATGAGCTTCATAACGACGCAGCATGATGCATGGTTGTCTTCATCCATACCATACCATGATGATGATGATCATCATCCACCACCGACATCATAAGTAAATGGTTTTTGGAGACTTTTACAAAAAGACAGAGAAAGAAAGAGATGTAAATCTCAGATGACTTTATCGTCACGGTTGGTTTTTGTCACTTTGGATAGTATAAACATTATTGACATATTTTTATATTCCTCCAGCTATCTTTCTTTCTTTCTGCATGCTTAGCTGCTTTTCTATTTTCTTTTATATATATATATATATTATTATTTTTGTTTTTCCATTTTGTCTGTCTTTTAATATTCTAGTTACTATTTAGCGTTAGATATTGTTTGATTTCCAGCCACGTGTTCTGGAACTCTGAATGGCGGCTTTCTTGGAGTTGACTCTTTTTGTCTCCAACCCACTCAAATTCTGACAAGTGTCGATGCACATTAAAAACATATAAAAAAATTGATCGTGAAGTGTGAACATCGTCTAATTATTCTTTCCCGAATAAAGGAATTACCTACCGTGGATATCCTCGTTATTTATAAATAAAATAATATTATTTATAAATAAAATAATATTAATATTTATTTTATTTATAAATAATATTATTTTATTTATAAATAGCAGTTGTATTTATAACTATTATACTGAAGATGAACCTGAGTTAAACATATAAAATATTAATAGATCTCATTTCCAATATAGTAATCATTATTTAATCTACTAACATATTTATTAAATATTAAATCAATTAAATAATAATAAATATGTAGGTAAAATTATATAGTCTTACTCGTATTATTCTTTTAAATATTGTTATTCAATTAAGCAGCCAATTAAAGTTTAGCAATTTTAAAATGATTTTAGATTTCTTTTTGTTTGAGGGAGATTCTCTTTAATTAGGCTGTGCTTTTCTTTTTGGATCTATAAATAATGGAATGGAAATCCAAACTGATCAAGGAAATTAAGTTTTGGTTCGTTAAAGATATTATTATCTGGTTGAATTATTGAATCTATACATGAGTGAATAAATTAGCTATGGAATTCCTTCTTATGTTCGGATTTTGCTTAATTAATCCATAAAGAAAACACACATAAAAGCAGCGAAAGTACAGATATATAAACCCATATTAATTAGAGAGAACTAGTTGAATATAATTAGAGATACAAAGCAAACGGGAAAAAAATTAATATTTAGAAAAAAGAAAAGTTTAAGAAAAAAGAGTAAAATGGTATCAAATAAGATGAATTTTGGAAATTGGAATATGTATTCCTTAACCTTAGTATCAAATGCTAATTCTCTCATAACATCTTTAATGATACTGTAGATTGGAATTTATGTGGCATGTATAATAGAAGTCATTGTTGCTTATGTGGTAAATGTCTATTTAATAGACATTGAATATTCAAAAATAATCTCTAATGGAAACTATTTAAAATAAACTTAATTGATGATGTGTACTTTTTTTAAAAAAATTAAATTTAATTAAAATTAACCCTAATTAAAATAAAATTGCCAAAGATAACAATGAAAAAAGAAAAAAAAAATTTCTGAGTCAGCATATCTGACCTTCTAAAAGTAGAAAGTAAATATGACAGTTTCTATTTTTTTTCTTGCCACATAAGTCTAACATAAGCTTTACACATAACCATTGAAGAAGTTTTTTCTCAAACACTGTCTATTTATCTGATGTGAATATTTTTTCAGCAATTAACAGACCATTTGAAAATGCTCTCATCTTGGTTGAATAGGCAAACTCATACAGTAATTCCTTTTAACAACTCGTAATGGAATTATGGATAAAATGAAATACTCATATATTATTATATTCCATATTTCCAATTTCAAATTTGATTTCATCAAAAAATACATCATATTATCATTAAGTCTTTTATACAACTCTGTAAGTTAATGTTGGCCAATCGATAGGCATATTGTTTTAGTCAATATTCCTTTTATAAATTAAAGTTGATAGGCATGTTGTGTTAGTCAATTGGTAGGTTAAAGTCATCACTTAGACAAAATTGATAGGCTGTAAAAAACACATAAATGGAGAGAGTTTTCATCCAACTCTTTCAAATCTTACATTAACAAGATTGAGAAATAAAACAGCATAGGAATTACTCTTTATCAAATTATATACAATATGCCTATTTATTGTTTTAAAATTGTAAAAATCTTTGTTAAATATAATCATACAAGTTATACTCATATTTTTTTTCCCTTTAAAATTGTAATAAAGTGAGATTTCTAAAAGAACATCTCGTGGAATTTTTATTAAAAATACAATATTTTTAATATCAATCTTTATTTATCATTATGTTATCTTTTTTGTTATATCCTTCACATTGATATTTCCAACAAGATTGTTGCTTTAAAGTAGAGAGGAGCATGGAAATAAATAACATTTTGTGTTTATTAGGGTTTTTTGGGGGACCAAACGTGAAGCCCGGAGTGTGTTGAAAAAGACTGCAACTTGGATTTGGCACTATTGGACGTCACTTTCTCTATAAGCATCAATGAATTGAAGATAAGATATGGAAGTAAGCTAAAGTCATTTGCAAAATTGATAGGCTGCAAAAACACATAAATGGAGAGTTTTCATACAACTCTGTCAAATCTTACAATAGCAAGATTGAGAATTAAACAACATTTTAAAATTGAAGCAATAGAGAAAATATTTAAAGTGGTAATTCAATTGAGACTTTAATCCAATTGGGAAACATATTTTACTTATTAAACTGTGTATACATAATTTTATAAACATGTCAGGAAATAGTGAAAGTATGTACCATTTTCTAAGTAGTTCTGTTCAAATTATACATCAAGAAAAATAACTAGGAAGTGTATTGGATTAGGAGTTTAATAGATTTTAAAAAAATTAGACGACTTTGAAAGAATTAAAAGATTTTAAAATAATTCTTTAGAATCCATTAAAATCCTATATGGAGTTTAATGGAAATTGTAAGATTTTTATTACAAAATTTGATGGATTTTGATGAAATTCAAATGATTTTACAATTTTTTTTTCCATATAATTAATATATTGGAATTCAAACTATATTATAACATAGTTTAACAATTATGAGACAAATAAACAAATATTAACAAACTTGTACAACAATATATATATATATATATATATAAAGGATATTAAACTTGTCCAATATGATCGTTATAAACCAAAACAATTTTAAAAGGAAAAAAAAACACTAGCAAGACGAACTAAAATATTAAAATAAAGTTAGATAAAAAAATCAAAATTCTTATATCATCTCCAATGTTTATTAACATATAGGGAACAAAAAAAAAACTCATTGTTCATTATTTTGATTTTTTTCCTTTTGGGCATCTCTCCACATATTTGAAGATATTATACATCTCCATTGATTAACATTCTCTCGTTGTTGCTCTTGACTTTCAAACACCTTTTGAAAATTACTTTCTTCAGTTTTTTGTATTAATACAGATGATGAAGATTCTTCGTTTGGCTCTATAGGAAACTCATCAAAACGACATTCTTTACCAAAAAAATTATGCAATCTCGCACAAGCTAAAACTAGCTCTGCTTGTGTTTTAAATGGAAATGGAGGAGCAGACTTAAAAATTGTGAATCTATATTTGAATATACCAAATATCCTCTCAATTACGTTTCTTAAAGAAGAATAACAGAGATTGAACAATTCAGCTGCAGTTTCTGTATGACGACCTTGACCAGAAAAATCTTGCAAATTGTATCAGACCCCTTGAAACGGAGCAAGCAATTGTTGACGATTTGGAAATCTACAATCCACAAGAAAGTATTTACACGAATATATAAGATATTATAATTAAATTGTAATATTATTTTTACAAAAAACAATATATACACACACACCCCCTACCTTGTGGCACTTTAAGTCCATTCTTCTTTTGATAAAGCATCATATAACAATTTTGAATTATGAGCTGGACTTTCCCATTCACTAAGCACATATATGAACTCCAAATCAAAGTTACAAACTGCTAATACATTTTGTGATATTTTTCCATGGCGATTATGGTAGCTACTTACATCACGGCTCATTACTGTTGCTGGTATATGTGTTCCATCAATAGCTCCAATACAGTCCTAAAATAAATAAGAGAATTTATAATTAATATAAAACATAAAGTATTAAAATAATAATTATAATACTAAGAATATTAATAACATATACTTATTATTATTACTATTACATAAACAAAACAAAAAAATAGATAAAACATCGATTACTTACCTTGAAGTAAAGACAAATTCTTGTACTTTCTCTCATTTTACTTGGCACTGTAGATTTTGGTTTAACCATCATATTTGGTGCTATTGTGATCAAAGCCTTCAAAATTTTGTTAAAATTTGTGCTCACTATAAAATGTGATCGATTGAACGTCTCATGAATAATACAATACCTAGAATTTTGACATGTGATAAGTAAAAATGTTGCAAGCATTTCTTCAATGCAAATATATATTGTATCCTGAAAATGCATTTTTTCTCTAATAATATTACATAGCTTTAAAAACATATTTAGATACATCCTATATAGATGTCAAAGTGTTGGGGATCTTCTTCAAATATTTTATGTATATAATTATATCATTTACCAGTGAATATTTTATGTATATAATAGGTACATCCTATTTTTTTTGTAAACTTCAGATTGAAATTTCCGACAAGATTGATACTTTATGGTAGACAGGAGCATGGAAATAAATAACTTCTTGTCAGTTTATTAGGGTTTTTTGGGGAGTACATGTGAAGCCCAGAGCACGTGGAAAAAGACTGCAACTTGGATTTGGCAATATTGGATGTCACTTTCTCTATAAGCATCAATGAATTGAAGATAAGATATGGAAGTAAGCTTAAGTCATCGCTTAGTCAAAATTGATAGGCTGCAAAAACACGTAAATGGAGAGAGTTTTCATACACCTCTGTCAAATCTTACAATAGCAAGATTGAGAATTAAACAACATTTTAAAATTGAAGCAATAAAGAAAATATTTAAAGTGGTAATTCAATTGAGACTTTAATCCAATTGGGAAACATATTTTACTTATTAAACTGTGTATACATAATTTTATAAACATGTCAGGAAATAGGAAAAGTATGTACCATTTTCTAAGTAGTTCTGTTCAAATTATACAGCAAGAAAAATAACAACACTGACATCTTCTCTTAGTGCCTAAAAATGATACATTTGATATGTTAAATCATATCTATATATTATAAGAAAGTTTTGATTCCATTTTTTCTTCCTCAAGGCCAAACAAAGTTTCCATATATAAAATATTGAAATATGATGAACAAAAAACAACTCCATAAGAGTTCGATTTTCTGCTGCACAAACACTAAGCTTAGAATAACAGAAAGTTTATAATCGGTGTCATTAGCGAGGCTTAATTGTGGGGATGACGCCGCTAACAAGGTCACTTTCGGTGTAGAAATTAGAAGACACATTGTTATTTGTGTTCATGGTATTTCTTTCTGAACAATAAAGTGGTGTTGGTTGATATCCTGATGGTATTCCTGAGGAGGAAGAGCCATCAATCTCTGATGGAACAGAGGAATCCGATTCTGCAAGCATTGAAGTTATGTTCTCTAACTCTCTCACTACCTCCAACATTGAAGGCCGCGCTGATGTCACCTCCTGACTGCATTTTATGGCCAATTCCATAATTTTCTTGAGGCATTCTGGACTGTATGGACCCATGTTCCTGTCTACAATGGACAACATCTTCCCAGATTGACATGCTGCAATCACCTGTTATTCACAGTTATGGTAAATTTTCATTACAAACACATTTATGTCTGTCAGTCTGTATGTATACTATGTATCTATATATCTGTCTGTATGTATTAGTACCTCGCGGACAATGTTTCTACCGTGAGATATAGGTGGCATTCCTGTCAAGAGTTCAAGAAATACAATTCCAAGGCTATAAACATCACTCCCCTCAGTTAACTTGTGAGTGAAGAAATATTCTGGGTCAAGGTAGCCCTGCATGGAATGTGTAATATGTAAGTAAATCAACCAATAAGGGAAGAAAAAAACATAAATTCAAGCATTGGAAAAAGTCTATTAATGATTCCTAGTGCAGAAACTAAGATTAAGGTTTTCTTTCTCATTGAAGAACCAAATCCTACAAGGGATGCATTTTGTTGTGTAAATCCTTCTCAAGTTCTAACTAGTATTACTTACCGGTGTGCCTTTCACAATTGTGGATATTAGCTCCATTCCATCTCCTTTTCCATCTGGTACTGGTGCAAGCTTTGAGATTCCAAAGTCTGAAACTTTTGCAGTAAATTTGGAGTCCAGCAGTATGTTGTTTGCTTTTATATCGCGGTGTATTATTGGCGGATCAGCTTCTGTATGCAGGTAGAGAATTCCCTTGGCTGAGTCCATTGCAATGCGCAATCTCATAGAAAAACTAAGAGGACTTCGGAATCTGGCTGTTTGGTCACAGATCATCAACAGAGAATGTAAAAGAATATGAGATTGTGGATGAATAAACTAAAAAGCCAATTAATGATTCTGTTTCATAACAGAGATATCAGCAGACTGTCATGCAGAAAAGTAAACTATTGTCTTTCAGCACACATTTTCAATACTAAAGACTGTAATTTTCATGTATATTAGTTTATTCTTTCTGTTCCATGGTGTCAAAAGAAAAAAAGTCACCAACATTTCAAGATTCCAAGAAGCTGGAGATACATGGAAACAATTTAAAGGAACTACACAGGACAATGGAATTCAAGTGTACAGACGAATACGCGAAATTTACCCGATAGAAGACTTTGAAGAGAACCATTTGGCATAAACTCATATACTAGCATCTGCAAAGACGGAAAATACAAGATGTTAGCATATCCATTTTAAAGAAGAAAATAATTGTTGTAAAGAACATCAAATTATCAAAGTGGCTCTAACAGTTTCAATGGAAGACACATGAAGATCAAGAGAATTTATTTAAAAAAAAAAAATTAAGTTTTGAGAAGAAACAGTCACATGACACGCATTGATATGTAATACAACTTCCAATTATCAAAGTGGCTATACCTGCTCGGCTTCTTCATCACAATATCCAATCAATGAAACCAGATTGCGATGATGTACTCGTGATAGCAATTCTATCTCAGTATAGAATTCTTTTTCACCCTGCAAGGATCCTTGTTGAGCACGTTTAATTGCTACAACCGTTCCATCAGCTAGAATGCCTTTATAAACTTTTCCATAGCCTCCTTGGCCAACTTGGGTTGTAATACTGAAGCTGTCTGTTGCTGTTTCGAGCTCTTGAAAACTAAATCCTCTTACACCTTCATATTTGATAGGATTCTTTGGAACTGCAGATAGAAAAGACATTCTCATTATGTTCATGCATAAGTCAAGATAACTTCTCAAAGTACAATGACAAAGATAAATGGACTTACTAGGCTGGCTCTTGGAAACTTTCTGTTGGAATTTGGGGTGAGTTTTACTGTAAATGAATACAATGGCCACAAGCAATGCAGCTGCACAAGAGATAGATCCTAGCACAATTCCAGCAACGAGGCCTTTGCTCATACCTGATTCCGGAGGCATGACAGTAACTGCAAAAAGAAAGAAAGAGAGGAAAAAAGCATTAGTACAGTTTCTTCATCTTTCCCAACCATTTTTCACCATTTCAGTTCATTAGAAAAGCAAGATTTGAAGTTGAGTTGAAACAGGAAAACAATAAAGTTCCAAAGGCATACAATTCTTATAGTGTCCACGGAGAGTAAAATTGAGGAGATCATATGGCCCGAAGAAATTGTTCAGAGGAAGTGCCATTGTGGAAAATTTTTCAATGAGATATTTGGTCTCATTTGCATTGAATACACCAGTATTCTTATATTGAGGAAAGAATTTGAGGTACACTATGAGCTTAGGACCACTTATCCAGACAGGGTTTTCAACAACTAGCTGATAAAGATCCATTTCGAGATTGGATGTTAAGTATGTCTTAAATGAAGTGACAAAAGGTCGGAAATTTGACATGCTGGGACTTCTCAGCCGATACCAAACTCCAATAGGTGCAGCACAAAAGCAAGGAATGGGAGAATCTGGGACATATTCATAGAAGTCTATGGCTGGACAAGATTGAGGTGGGCATCTATCCACAGAGCTATTTGAGTTTCCAGCAGGCTCCAAAACATCTCCATCTCCAAGTCCACAGAACTTGGTTATCTTTAGTTCATTTGCCCTATTACAAACAGGATTACCTTGAAGCCTAAAATATCAACACAATAACATTGTTAGTGTTCTTGCAACTGGAAAGTCGAACTTCATCGAAACAGAGATCCAAGAACAGACTAAAATAGATGAACATCATATATGAAATTTATAGCTTACAAAATGGTGACATTTGAAGGAGGATCTAAGCTGCCTGAGATATTCCCGAGAAAGTTATTCGTGAAGTTTCTGCCAATAGAATGAAGATACACAAGGTTTAAGAAAATGATATTAGAATTAGTTTCCGACTCCATCAATTACACCTAGATTTTAGTTAATCTCAAATGCAAATGACTAATCAAAGAACCGTAAAAAAAAAAAAAAAAAAAAAAAAAAAAAAAAAAAAAAAAAACACAATTTCTTAAAAACTCTTGAATGAAATGTACTGTTAAAAATGAGGCTTTCAGACCATATCTTACAAGGTAAGTTTAGCAGCTGCACTAAATGCCATACCCTTCCAGATAGTAGAGGGAACATTGCCAGTTAACCGATTGTTTTCTAGTGACCTGCAAGAAAAGAGAAGCCTTACTCTCTCATACAAGATATATGAATCAGCAATCTATTACATTTACCATTTTCATCTATCAGAGCACAAAATAGATAAAAACTAAAGAGTGCCTCTCACAATCTCTGGAGTTGAGGAAGGCCTGAAAACTTTGAGGGGATGGATCCAATAAGCATATTTCCTGACAGATCACTGCAAAATTAATGAATTGCAAGTTACATTGTTATTTTGATATGAGAAACTTGTATAACAGAATTGTGTAAGCAGTACAGATATGAACATTCACATACATTGTTGTGATGTTAACAGGAAACTTGTTTGTTGGTATAATTCCATCAAGTTTATTTGAGCTAAGATCTCTGCAGTATGAATATCACAGACACATGAAGAAACATATTTTTGATAAAATATAAGGATATTTTCTACAAAAAATTTACAATAATTCTCAAGGACTTACAAGTAAAGGAGCCCTGGAATACTGCTAAAATCAGGAACTTTCCCTTGCAAGTTGCAGTTCTTAAGAGTTCTGCTCAGTTGATTGGAGAGTAATTATGATATGAATAGATGCACATCAGTTCAATACTAACACTGAACAACTGGTTCAAGAAGCTTCATTAGCTACTAGTAATAGTAGATAACAGTTTTAACACCCATACAAAAGAAACAGAACTTACAATTTTACCAAATTTGGCATGTTTGCATAAGAATCTGGAATTTCTGAGCCTTCAAAGTTGTTGTTATCAAGTTGGCTGTAATAAAGAGAGAAAGGTGAGTTAGAGTTGGGAGCGCAGGTTAATTGTCCAGTTGGGAACTAGGTTCTAATCAATTTAACATAATCAAATTGATCAATATTATTTTGAAAATGACTAAGATTGTCTCACCTATAGTAAATTTTTTAGCATACTTAAAGAACTTTTCAGCTTGTGTATTTCATTGCAAAGAAGCAACAGTAGTGCTGATTCAGTTACTTTCTATAGTGGCATGGTTGCAAATGATTAAACTGTTTCATTGTTTAATGAATGGATATCTCTAATTACTGATTCCTTTATTCTTATTAGACAATCAAGCAAACTATCCTGATTTTCAGTTACATGTAGAAAACATAACCAAAAAGTACTGCTTTACAGAAGATTAGTGCAAGTAACATACAGAATCCTCAACGTTTCTATTTTCGCCAGCTCTGGTGGAAGATTCCCTGATAGGTTGTTGTTGTCCAACAAGCTGCAAACAAAGAAATGTAGGAGGAAACATGGCTATTGCAAATCATGCACATTCTCTAAAACACAGAAAGAGATCATTCTTATGCTATGTTCTTTTTAATGGAATACAAAGCATCTCACCAGGATTGGTTAATGAACTTACATATGAATTATTTCTGGTATTTCAGAAAGTTCAGATGGAATCTGACCACTGAACGAGTTGTTGTTGAAGTGACTGTGATAAAAAATCTATGATTAGAAGCACCTCAAAGAAAACAAAATTAACTTAATTACTTCACAATTAAAAAATCCATCTTTCTCCTGAAAAAAGGAACTCACAAATGCTGGACTTTGGGCAGCTTTGAAAGTGATTTAGGAATTGGTCCTGAAATATTATTTTCGTCCACTTGGAACATAACTAATTCAGAGAGGTTACCAAGCTCATCTGGTAAGGGACCAGATATTTGGTTTCCATTCAAAAGCCTGCAATTAAAGAGTGGATTATTAAGAGAAATCTTGCGTTCGAGCATAAACGTTTCCTAAAGAGCTATTAGCTTGCATGCAAAGACACAAACACCTGGCTCCACATACACATGTATTAAATATGCAGTAAGAGAGCAATTCAGAGTTCAGCTTACAGTTGCTGCAGAGAAATCAAATTTCCTATCTCCTTCGGTATGCTGCCACTTATATTATTCCACATAAAATCTCTGTATGTTTAGAAGAAAGGAAAGATAAAAAGATATGTATGTTGAAAAAATTATATCAGCAACTCCGCGATTAACATGGATGAAAAATATTGTACAAGCACATTATGAACAACAAAGATGAAATCTAAGAGTTTGGTGTTAATTTTTATATATATGTTACTCACAGTATAGTCAGATTAGGAAAATGGCCAAGTTGAGGGGATAAATTTCCAGAGAGATTGAAATTCAGCAACCGCCTGCGTCACAGGAGAATCAAAAAGAGGGTTAATCAACAAATGCTATTAATACCTCGAGCTAATCACAAAGATAGCTAAGATTCTCTGTTTTCCACTCGAGAGTTATTTCACAAGAGTTTAAGTATATGATAGTATTTATATGGAATTACAATTCTTGAACATGGAGATAAGCATCCTGGTCATCATCATCCTTGGTACATATTACACCTGTCCATTCTTTTTCACAAGGGTCTGTCTTCTTCCAATTCCTAAGGTTCTTGAATGGATCTTTGAGTTTACGACGAACTTCTTTCAATGCACTAACTGCAATATAACAGTAACAAGACCAATCCTTTTTATTAATTCTTTTATTATATTTCTGAAAAGTAACCTGATTCTGGTAGACTAGTAATGCACATCAATTTGTAAAACAAATAAAGAAAATTCACCTTCCAGAGGATGAGTTGGTTTTCCCGAGACCAGTAAAGAAAAATAAAATAGCAGTAAACCAAGCATGACTCCATGAACACAAATGTTCCTCCCCCTCATCTCCATCGATACTATATATCATATACAGGCTCAAACAAAACAGCACAATCATCAGAACTACTCTCTAAGTCTTACATAGTTTTTTACAATCACCACAGCTAGCTGCTAAAATAAAAAAAATTAGTTCAATTCAAAAGAAAAAAAAAAAAAAAAGTTTACAGGTAAAGAAAACTAGTGAAGGTTATGATGAAAGTAATTTTCTCTCTTATATATTTTTTCCCACAAAAAAAAAAAAAAAAGTAATAGGAATTATTTATTGAGAAGTGGGAGATGAAACTATAAGTTGCAGCCATGAATGGGACAACAAGGAAAAATGTAAGAAAATCTCACCAGAAGTGCTTCTGAAAAGCAAAATTGTTAAGGAAGAGCAACTAAGACAGAAAAAGAGTTGGAAGTTCTAAGGAATTAAAGAGAAGATTTTGCAAATAAATAGAGGATCAGATTGAAAACCCATTTGGAAATTGGATCAGGTCAGCTGGGATTTAGCAAGTTGTGGAATTATTTGGATTTTTGATGGTTTTAATTTGAGTATGATGAGCAAAGCTGAGAATGAAAGAAGGACTTCGTCCATGTTAAATTTTTAAGGCGCCAAACCCAACTTCTTTCTTCTCGGTAAAGAAGACTAAAAAAAATTTGCTTTTTTTTTTTTTTGGTAACTGAAAATAAGATTTGCTTGTTGCTTGTTTATGTCGAATAAAAGCACTAAAGTGGATGCAAATATTGAATTCAACGTGGCTGCGATTATTTATATTCAATAACAAATATTTATGCACTTGATGGTATAGTTCAGATGTAAGAGTTAATTAAATTTTTACATTTGTAAGTATAGAAGTTGAAGTTCGAATGTTAGTAGCCCATCTAAATTTAAGTGTTCATCCCCGCTGCCACCGCACGAGGGTGAAAATTTTAGCGACATGGGCTTCCATCGCGGACTCCTATCAGGTTAAAAAGACGCATAAGTTGGTCCACTTGCTAAATTAAATCTGGCAAAATGTTACACTACACGATAACACGGCACGATACAACACGATAATTTGCGGATTTGGGTCTGCGATATTGGATCACATTGATATCAATGTTACACTATAATACACAATAAAAAAATAAGTTGGAACACGTTAATACGACATGTCACGATAAAAAAAAAATATTAATTTAATTATTTTTTTAAAACTAACTTTTTACAATATTTTTTTTTTAGAAACTATAAAATTCATATTTTATTTCATTAGAAAATGACAATTTTTATATCTATTTATATATTGATATTTTGTTTAAGATTTTATATTTTTTATTACTTATATTGGATGTACAATTTTAATTTAGTTTATAATATTTTAAATTTTTTAACTTGACAATTGTAATGCATATTTTGTTTTTTTAACCACGATAAATATTTAATATAGCTTTAATTCGTAATATTTTATATATTTTAAATTCACAGTTATTAATTATATTAAATTTTAGTATACTAATATAATTTTTTAAGAAGTTTAGCATATCATTTAAATATATATTTAGGCTTAGTAGACACGAATTAAACACGGTACGAACACGACACGAACACGATTCAACACAAATGCTTAACGGATTGGTTTTAGGTGAAAAAATTTGACACGAACACGAAACGACACGACACAAACACATTATCAGGCCTACGTTAAATACCTCATAGGCCTATGACCTCGCTACAGATAAATCATTCTCATTCACACAAAAAAAAAAAACAAATATTTATATATTTATATGTTATATTTAAGAACAAAAAAATTATATATAACACTGGTTTTTATGTTCTTTTGTATTTTCAGAATCTATGAAAACGTTATTTTATAAATTTTTGGTGCAATGTTCTCATTTTTGTACACAATATTTTATTCAAAACTTTTACATGTAAACTACTGTCACATTCTGTATAAATAGAACCAATTAAATTGTAATTAACATATGTACATTTTTTTTTCTAAAAATGTTTTAGTCTTCAATTATTTATTGACAATATGTATATATTTGGAGGACGGCCGTACTATATACAACTCATTGCTAATTATCAATTTTTGGAGGTCAACCATATATATGCTAAGCTAGTGTATCAAATGACAAAACCAAATTCCTTTCAAATGCCACCACATCTACACTACAGATATTAAATTATATGTATATTGTGCACTTTCCTAACTCTGCCAGCTAGAATAATAGTTTAATTTTCATCAAATCCCAAAATTCATTTTTCAATATCTAAGTAACTAGCACATTATACTGTATAACAAGTAACCAGCAACCACTGGAGATTTGAACCTTTCTTTTTTATTTTTTTATTTTTTAGTTTAAGTTGGTGACGAAGAAGACATTTTGTGTTAGAAAAAATGCTTAAAAAAGATGAAGCTCAATTTTCTGATCAGCTTAAAATTTTGGGAAGAGTGAAAATTCAATTTGGTATTAGAGTCTACGATCTTAAAGTTTTAGATTCCAAACTCAATAATTACATTTAAAAAAAATTAAAAATACATGTTAGGATCCAAATGAATCCAGAAAAAATCAGACCTACATGTGAATGAGAGTGTTAAAAAAAATATTAAAATAAATGAAAATTCACAACTCATCAGTATCAACTTTTAGAAAAAATAGAAATTTAACTTTTTGTGATTGGGTTGACACTTTTTCTTCTATTTTTTAAGTTTTTTTCTTGATATGTATTATTCAGCTGGGCGTACTACAACATATAGATGGCTTTATGTTCGTTTACCATTCCACCATAAATCGTTTCTTTTAAGCAAAAAATAAAGTAAATAATATAGTATTTAAGGTCAAGGTCAAAATGAGAATGTATGAAAGTTTTTTTTTTCTTTTTTTTTTTGTTAGAGAAAATTTAATCAAAATTATCTGGTTCAGAAAGGACCAATTACTGCACGGGAAAACATACATATGTAGAATTATTTAAATACAAAAATATATGTAAAATCAATCTTACATGAGGTTGATCACATGGTTTAAACACTAGTTTTCATTTAGTAGTCCGTAGATCATATCATAGATTATGATTTAAAATTCAATTAATGATGACATATGAATTTAACCACATATTGAAATTATATTTTGACAAAATAAATCTGATCTATAAAATCATAAATGTTTTTATATGTCAGTTTTTAAAGCAATTTAATGGTTAAAAAAAATTTACAATGGTAAAACTATCAAGTTAAAATACGTAGTCTATATTATAGTACCAGATAATAATGTAATACATATTTTTAATTTTTTCACGTATAGTCATGATTTATTAGTAAAACTTATATATTTTATAGCATTTTAAATGGTTATTATTAAAATATTTATATTTTTTTATTAAAATTTTTCTTATAAGTCGCCTATCTAGCCCATGTTACGATATCAAATGATGTGGCACAAAGCTTTTTTTACCTACTAATAATAAACTACTAGTAAACTATTAGGGAGACTTGCATGCACATTTTAAAAAATTATTTTTAAAATGTTCACTTTTTTATATTTAAATTTTAAAATTAAAAAAATTAAATTAAATTATATTTCCAATTAAATTTTGCCACTAACAATGACAAATAACAAAACTATTTCTAAGTCATCTGGTATAATAATATAAGTAAATTAGCCCCCTAATCATTACTGTGTATATATATATATATATATTTTATATCAAAACATGCTTTTTGGATTTAAAGCTTTAAAACTTGAGCAAAAAGTATTTTTTTAACATATAAATTTGTTTAAAAGGGTTCAAAATATTTTCGAAAATCTGTATAATTTCCTTAGATCTCTATAATTTTTCAAAATCTATCTTCTAAACCATATTTATCAAATTATTTTTAGATTTAAATGTTCAAAATTATAAAATATGAGGAGATAATAGTTCATTTGAAAGAGACAAAAACGCCACAGCAATTCTACTAATTTTTATTTTTATTGTTTGAAAAAGAAAACCAAGAATTGATCAAATCCACAACTCTTGGATCCAAAGTCAAACGCAAACGGATCAAGTCGCATGAGGAAAATGTAATTTTTTTTTTCCTGCCCAAAGTATAGGAAAATTTAAACTGCCCTTTTTTTTTATTTTTTATTAATTTGATTAAGTCTACGACGGAACAACTAAGATGACCCTTTTTACAAAATAGGAACTCAACCACTATATAACATGTACAATTTCTCTCAACAACTTGTTCTTTTTTGTCACTGTTTTTAAGTTTTCCAACTTAATTATTTAACTACTTAGTCTTACTAACTTTTATCTTATAAAATTTTCCAAGATATGTATATCTTATGGTATATAATGATAAACAAATACCATTATATGCAATAAAAAAGAAGAAGTTGATTTTAATTAGTCAAGTCAAGTAGATCAATTTGGTGCAAAGTCAACCTATTGACTTAAGAAAATTAATTTGATCGTTTATAAGGTTTTCTCATACTTTAATAACAAAATTCCAATGGACAGAACCACAAGATATGTAACAATAACTGTGTGTACTGTATGTATGCATACATGCATATATATAACTTAACCCAACCTAAAGACTAAACAGAGTCTAGTCTGCAATAAAATTCCTTCAAACCAGAAAAATGACCATAAAACAAGGTTGATAAAACTGGTGTGAAGTGATTAGCGAGGTTTGATGGTGGGGATGACACCGCTAACAAGGTTACTTCCAGTGTAATCTGAATAAGCATATGTGTTCCCTTCTGAAGAATAGAGCTGTCCCATTTGAATTCCTGACGTTCCAGCTGATGAGGAAGATCCAACCATGTCATTCTGTGATATTAATGGAATGTCATCAATATTATTTCTGTTGTTGTTATTGAACTCTGATGATTCTGCAGCTGGAACCATTGAAATTATGTTCTCTAACTCTCTCACCACCTCCAACATTGAAGGCCGTGCCGCTGTTTCGTCCTTGCTACACTTGATGGCTAAGTCCATGAATTTCTTCAGGCATTCTGGAGTGTACGGACCCATGTTTCTGTCCACAATGGAGAACATCTTCCCCGATTGACATGCTGCATTTACCTGCATAACACAGGATGGAACTTAATGTCTAGTCCAATGCAACAGAAGGGTATAAACACACACAAACACATACAAGTAGATTGGGAAAATCATGGTACCTCGCGAACAATGTTTCTTCCATGAGAAATAGGTGGCATTCCCGTCAAGAGTTCCAGAAATACAATTCCAAGGCTATAAACATCACTCTTCTCTGTTAACTTGTGAGTTAAGAAGTAATCTGGATCAAGGTACCCCTGCATCCAAATTTATCACGTTTCAATTATCAGAGGACTAAAAATTTTAAAAAAGAAGAAAAAAGCACACACACAAACATGCAAGCAATAGAAAAGCATTGTGAAATGGTTCAATCTTAAAGACTATTATAATGACTAATCCAAGTGCAGATCAATCTAAGAACTGGGTTTTGTTTTTCTGTTTGAAGAGCCAAATCCTGCAAAGGACACGTTTCCTTTATTCTTCAAATTCTTCTGTAAGTTCATTATTAGTACTACTTACCGGCGTGCCTTTCACAGCTGTGGATATTGTCTCCGTTCCAAATTTTCCATCTGTTACTGGTGCAAGCTTTGAGATTCCAAAGTCTGAAACTTTTGCAGTAAACTTGGAGTCCAACAGTATGTTGTTTGCTTTTATATCGCGGTGTATTATTGGAGGATCAGCTTCTGTATGAAGGTAGAGAATTCCCTTGGCTGAGTCCATTGCAATGCGCAATCTCAAAGCAAAAGTAAGACAACTTCTAAACCTGGCTGTTGGATCACAGATTATAAACATACAATGCACAACAATATGAGCTTATACTTGGATAAACTGAAAGCTACACTAACAGATATATTCAGAGTCTTGTCTCTAAATACGCACAGTTTAATTGTCTGGAAGCAAAAAACCAAAGGAGAAACATATATAAGCATTATAAAAGTCACAACAGAATGTGCATGCTTTTTCCATGATAAAAGCCTGTTATTTTTACATAAATTAGTTGCTTCTTATGCAAGAAACTGGAGAAACCTCTGGAACAAATTGAACTGACTATATATAACATGACCATGGAATTACCCGAGAGAAGACTGTGAAGTGAACCATTAGGCATAAAATCATATACTAACATCTGCAAACAGAAAAAATGATAGATGTTAAATAATGAATTTTGAATAGCAAAATGAATGTTGTTATGTTAAACAGGCTTTCTGCAAGTAGTACTTGGCAAATAGTTTACTAAAAGGACATTGCCAAAGTGGATGTGTGGGATTTCTGTGGTATGTCATATGAAAGTGGCTATACCTGTTCGCCTTCTTCATCGCAGTACCCAACTAACGAAACCAGGTTGCGATGATGCAATCGCGATACCAATTCTATCTCGGTTAAGAATTCTTTCTCACCCTGCAAGGATCCTTGTTGAGCACGTTTGATTGCCACAACCGTGCCATCAGCTAGAATCCCTTTGTAAACTTTTCCATAGCCTCCTTGGCCAACTTGGGTGGTAACACTAAAGTTGTCTGTTGCTTTTTCGAGTTCATCAAAGCTAAATCCCTTGACACCATCAAACTTGATAGGATTCTTTGGAACTGCAGATACAAATAACATTCTCATCGTGTTTATGCATAAACCTAGATAAGTTCTTAATGTACCAACCACAACTTATGAAAAAGATGAACAGACTTACTTGATCGGTTCTTTGAAACTTTTTTTCGGAATCCGGGGTGAGTTTTATTGTAAATTAATGCAATGGCCAGAAGCAACGTAGCAGCACAAGAGATCGATCCTAGTACAATTCCGGCAATTTGGCCTTTGCTCATGCCTGATCCTGGAGGCACGATAATAACTGCAAAAAGATTCAAATCCATTATTTCAATTCGCTTCATTACAAAAAATGTGTGGAACATTCTGGATACAGGTCCAGGAAAGATAAAGAAATGAGGGAGACGAGAATTTGACAAGTTGGATGAGAATTAGATGAAGGGGATAAGAAGACAGACAAAAGTGTGAAACATTCCTGATGCAGTTTGTTCCTTTCCAACACTTTTTTTTTTTTTTCCTGATTTTAAATTCATTAAACAGGACAATTATGAAATTAGAGAGTACATACTGTAGCTATATTCTCCACGGAGACTAAAATTGAGGAGATCATATGGCCCGAATAACTTATTCCCAGGAATTTCAAATGTTGCAAACTGGTCACAAATATATTGGATCTCATCTGTACTGAATAGGCTGGTACCATTCCTGTACTTGGGGAAAATTTTCAGAAACAGATTAAGCCTAGGACCTCTTTGCCAAATGTACTTATCAATAACTAGTTGGTAGAGATCAATCTCTAGACTGGAGTTTATGTAGGCCTTAAATTGATCAATATAAGGTCGAAATTGCGAGAAGCTAGGACTTCTCAACCGCATCCAAATTCCAATAGGTGCAGCACAGTAGCAAGAAACAGGAGAATTTGGGACATATTCATAGAAGCCATCGACCGGACATGATTGAGTAATGCAGTCAACAGAATAGCTAGTTGAGTTTCCAGGAGGCTCCACAAGATTTCCATCTTCAGTTCCACAGAACTGGGATATGTTTAGTTCATTTTTCTTTGAACAAACAGGATTACCCTGAAGCCTAAATTACCACAAAATAAGGTCATTGATGTTACAAACTTCGATAATACATATTCATTGACAGTTGAAGCAAAGATCCAAGAATATACTGACATATATAAGTTAATAAAAGACATGCAATAAATTTATAGCTTACAAAATGGTAACATTGGGAGGAGGATTTAAGCTGTCTGAGATATTCGCAAGAAAGTTAAACTCAAAATTTCTGCAAATAAAGAGAAAATACACAAGTGAGGTTTAAAATATGGTATTGGGAATGTAGAGTAGTGATCTTAATGGAAATGACTAAGAAAAATAACAAAAAACAAAAGAAACTACACAGTGGCTTTCAGCCAATTCTTACAAGGTAAGTTTGGAAGCTGCTGTGAAATTCATATCCTCCCAGATATTAGCAGGAACATTGCCGGTTAACTGATTGTATTCGAGAGACCTGCAAGAAAAGAAAATCCTCATTACATCATACAACATAACCACAGCAATATAGCTCACAACAGTCTTTGGAGAGCCTCTTACAGTCTCTGGAGTTTAGGAAGATCTGAGAAGTTTGAAGGGATAGATCCAATAAGCATATTATGTGATAGATCACTGCAAAATTCATCAGTTGCAAGAATTACTTCGCTATTTCGAAAGAAACAGACCAGAACGAAGATGAGCAGCTTGTAGAACAGAATTGTGTAATTTAAGGATACGAATATTCACGTACATGGTTGTGATATTATTAGAAAGCTTGTTTGCTGGTATACTTCCATTAAGTTTATTTGAACTAAGACCTCTGCAACATGAACAATTATAAAATTGTGACAATCTCATTCCAAATAATGTTAGTGCTAGAAATATTTTGTGATACCAACAGATAAATGTAGCAGGTTATACATGATATGAAAACAATATAAGGTAAAATTATTGCAACTCAAAAACATAAAAATAACCACATTTTTCAGAAAATACAATGGTTTTTTTTACAAAACATTCATATTCATTTCTCTAGGACTTACAAGTAAAGAAGATTTGGTATAGTGCTAAAATCAGGAACATTCCCTTGCAAGTTGCAATTCTTAAGACTCCTGCTCAGTTGAATGGACAAGAATTGTGCTATAATCAGAGTCATATCAGGTGATTCAATTCAACACTAAAATCGACAGGTCCTTTTCCTCACCAAACTTTGTAGAATAAATAAAATATGTAAAGAAAAAAATCAGAGAAATGAATACATTTGAAGAACATACATACATATGTGTATGTGTAGAGAGAGATGAGCTTACAGTTTAACCAATTTTGACATGTTTGCATAAGAGGCTGGAATTTCTGTTCCCTCAAAGTTGTTGTTATCAAGTTGGCTGTAATAAAGAAAGAAAGGTGAGGTAAATGGAACCATAGGTTACTCTTCCAATCAGAAACAGATTCATACAAGTTAACATATTCTGAATCAATAATATTTTGAAAATGTTTCCCTTAATAGGATAATCACACCTAACTAAACTTTTCTGCTCACAACAAACACTTTACAGCTTATCCATGTCATGGAAAACAAACATCAACATTGCTGGTTTAGTTATTTCTGTAATGATATACTTGCAATTGATTCAACACTTTCACTCCGAAGAGAAAAACAGATGTTGATTTTTACTTCCCATTTCATTTGTTTTAGTGGAAATCTGTGTTTCATGATTTCTTGGATCCTTAATAGACTATCATGGAAACTACACTATATAAGCCAATATATAATCAAATTACAATAACTGGCTAAAAGTTTCTGTAGAGGGAGCAATAAAGTTGCAATTAAGAAACAGTGTTGCTTCATTGAAGTTTAAGTGCAAATAACGTACAGAATAAACAAGTTTGGCATTTGGGAGAGCTCTGGTGGAAGATACCCTGTTAGTTTGTTGTTGTCTAGCAGGCTGCAAATGGAGAAATGAAGAAGAATAAAATGACTATTGTAGAACATGACCAACCTCTATAAGTAAAAGCATAAAGGCAACAAATAATTCTTCTACGTTATATTACAGTCATAGAAAATAAAGTACGAGATGAGAAAGTTGCTACTGAACTTACATATGCTGCATTTGCGGTAATGCAGAAAGCTCAGCTGGTATCTGACCACTGATTGAATTGTTGTTCATGTGACTGTGATTTTAAAATCTATGATTATATGCACCTCATGGAAAAAAAAAATTTAGTTATTTCACAATGAAATCTATTTTGAATCTTGAGAAAGAAACTCACAAGTGCTTGCAATTGGGCAGATTTCCAAATGACTTGGGAAATAGTCCTGAAATATAATTTTCATCCAGTTGAAACTTAAGGATGTTAGGGAGATAACCAAGCTCATCTGGTAAGGGCCCTGATATCTGGTTTCCACTCAAAAGCCTGCAATTAAAGAATGGAATATTTAGAGAAATCTTTTCAAAATTGTTTGCTACAATTTGTCAACATCAGGGTATACGACTTACAGGTGCTGCAAAGAAGTCAAATTTCCTATCTCCTTTGGTATGCTACCACTTATATTATTCCTCATAAAATCTCTGCATATGAAAAAAAGGAAAGATGAAAAATTCATAATAATGATCAAGGAAAAAAAATAAAAATAAATTGCATGCACAGAAAGGAAAATGATCCTCTAGTCTTTGGTCGCATACGTGTACTTACATTACAGTCATATTACGGAATTGGCCAAGTTGAGGGGATAATGTTCCAGAGAGATTCATATTCAGCAACCGCCTGCATCATGACAGACATTGAACAAAAAAAAAAAGGGTTAACAAATTTATGTGTGTTCATCAAGCTGATCACAACAAAGAATAGCAAACTGTTTTATGTGTTAAAACATGAGAATTTTTTTCTCATTCACCTGGATCTAATATAAATTTAAAAACGTAATAAGACTCATATATTTTGAATGCATAGTGGTTTAAAGGAAGAAAAAAAATACAGCATAAGAAGATCCAGTGAAGGTGAAAAGCATACAATTCTTCAATGTGGAGATAAGCATCATCTTCCTGATTCTTGGTGCAGATTATTCCATTCCATTCTTTTCCAGGTTCACAAGGGTCTGTCTTTTTCCAATTCCTAAGGTTCTTATATGGATCTTTGAGTTTCCGACGGACTGCTTTCAATGCACTCACTGCAGCATACAACAGTAACAAGAATCTAAATCCTAATTCTAATCCAACATCTTCAAAATCCAATATGTAAACAAAATATATATATATATATATATGAAAAAAAAAAAAAAGGTCACCTTCAAGAGGATGAGTTAATTGATCTCCTGAAACATGTATGGAAAAACAAAGTAACAGCAGCAAACCAAGCATAGCTCCATGAAGACAAATTCTCCTCCTTTCCATCTATATGTTCTGCTCAGTGAACAGCACATTCATCAGAGCTACTCTCAAAAAGTAAAATGAGAAAATAAAAAGTTATCAGTTATATAATTCATTTTGGGAACCGCTTTACTTTTCAAAGGAGGTGCTTCTTCTATAAAGAATCACCAACCAAAGTAATTCAATATGTTTAGCCGAACACTATATATAACAAGTGAGTTTATCCCAAGTCAGATTGGAATGTTTCATATAGGATTTGTAAAGTGGATGCCATGAATGGTACATCAAAAACTTACAACACTCACCTCGAAAAGCTTCAGAAAATGCAGAAGGAAGACCAAGACGAAGACTTGGAAGTTGAGGAGTTTTTTCCTTATATATAAATACACCATGAGATTTAAAACCCTTTTTTTTTTTTCTTTTTTTAATATTGTCTCCAGGAATTAGCAAGTGGGGTTGTATCTATCTGGGGATTTGATTTGAAGTTTGGATGAGTGAGCGAAGCAAGAGAAACAAAGACTTGGTCCAAATAATGTTTGTTTCCCAGGAAATAATAAGGCGCCAAACCCAACTGTTCCTCAATTTTAAATTGGCTCAAGAACCTACTGTCAAAACGAACCTAAAATAGCCTTTATCTTTCACGAAATTTTGTCTTCTAAAAGAAAATGTTGAATAAATTTATTGTTTTAGCAGAATATTAATGTTTGGAATATGAAAAAAATCATATTTGTCACCACAGTGATGAATCATTAGGTAGAATCTATACTGTTTATTTTTTTATTTAAATTTTAATATTAAAAAATTAAATTAAATTAAATATTAAAATTTAAACTGCAGTTTTATTAGTGATAATCACCAATAATGAAAAATATCAGAATTCTTGAAATATTCATTGCAAGTAAATAATTTATAAATTTTGGTAAAAATCCTGTGTGGGTTTAATTTTATGCTCTAACTTTAGAAAGCTATAAACTTGTAATAAACAATTATTTATGAGTTTTGAATTTTTTTAAAATTGGCCTGGCTGAATTTTATATTATCCGACCTGTGGTTGGAACTGTCATCTTTTGACATCTACCTATAATAACTCATCCCCAGTTGCTGGCGATTAAAAATAAATAATAAAAAAAAATCCAGAAATTAAATTAAAAACTGAAATCTTTCATTGACAAGCAACCCCTGAAGGTATGATTGTATTTTTCTTTACCTTTTTTATTGGGTGCTTCGTGATATTGAGCTGACTTTGTGGTTCACTATTCACTCTAAGAACTTCCATGCAAACGACGTGAAAGTAACTAATATACAAGCGAAAGTCAATGAGGCAACGTATGCATATCTTATAACAATAATACTATCAAGATCAATGAGGCAATAATATTAGACTTTAAAGTAGAGATTAAATCTATAACGGTTCCAAATATTTTTTTAACAAAAATAAATCAATCATTGAAAATATCATTTGCTCTTGTTATCAAATGACTGCAATAAACTAGGAAATTTTAAACTATTCTCCATGAACTAAACAAGTGAGAGTAAATGTCAACTTTCACCAAAAAAAAAGAAAAAAAGAAGAGAAAATATCAATATTCAAGCTTGAATCTGTATAAACCATTCCTTGAAAAATGTATCATTAATTATATTTGACGGAATAAGAAATAACAAGAACCATTGCACAACGTACATTCTGTGGCAGATACATCACAAAATATACAAAGAAAAAAAAGCGCCGCTGATAAGGTGTATAAAATTAATTTTTTTTTTAACTAAACCCGTTAAGAAAAACAGATCTTCAACCATCAATGACCTCGGTCTTCATGCGTCTTGAAGGAACTGATATACTTTTGGCACTTGACCTTGTTGAAATGATTAGTACTTTGGGTACCAAAACATACCTTTGATGCCCTCTGGGTCGGGCTCAAAACCCAAATTTCGATAAAACTCTATAACTGCAAGGACAACATGGAAAAAAAAAAAAAAGGGGTAACTTCAAGCTAAATTTTAATTTAATACAGAAAATTTTGCCAATCTAGAAAGTCCAGGCTAATACAAAATTGCAAATGCTGAAACAGAACCAATAGTTATCTTCCAACCCCCATAAACTAAGGAATAACAACAATCCCTGATTTTGCACACAAAAAATATCAAGGATACGAGAAACATAAAATTAAAAAACGCAAAAAAAAAAAAAAAAAAAGACTTGGAGGGGAAAAAATGAAGGCTGTCATAAAAGTTTATCAATCTTACACCATTCTTCATAACAGGCATATTTTTATACCTTGGCTATCTGCAAACAGTGTAATATTGCCAATGTCCCTCTGAAGAAGTGCCCTTATAAGCTTTTCAACGAGAGCCTTACCAAGGCCTTGTCCCTGTAATAAAAACATTGTCAGGAAGCAATACTGCACTTTGAAGTTTGAACATATGCAGAGCAACTACAACACCCAGTTGTGACATGGAAAGAGAGCTAGCATCCAAGAAGCCAACTTTCCAACTAAAATAGTGGCATTCATTTTCTGCTCTTGGAAAAAAAGCAAATAGTAATATATAAAATGCTACTCTATACCTGATGAAAGAGCTTAAACAATGCCTACATTTAGGATTCAACATGCTAAAGCCGAAATTACGGTAGAAAAGAATATTATAATTATGACCAACGACTGTTTTCATCAACCATCCAGACCGTTAAAAATCTCAATTACCATAATATATTGCAAATCTACCACAAAAAGCAGCTCACATACAATACCATAGTTAATGTTGTATTGTTTGACAATGCAGTGTCATCTAATCAAAACTAGCGCTTTAATGACATTGCACCAACATTTCTCATTTTGACAAGCAAAGACCTTTTAGTAAATGCTTAGAGCCACAATGAGCATGGAATATGAAGCATACCTGGTAGCTGGGATCAACAAGGACATCCCAAATTGTGGCATTGAACGCATGATCGGAGGTAGCACGAGCCATGCCAATTAGCTTCTTTTGCTCATTCCCCTCTGTCAAATAACTTCTCCAAGTACACTAAGGTGTTCATCAAATAGTTTTAGATGTACCAACAAGCATGGTGTAGCTTGCATTACCAAATATAACAAAAAGGAGTTTTAGATGTAGCACCGAACATCATGTAGATTCATTACCAAATATAACAAAAAACAATGCAGAAGAATGCAATAGTAACTCTGTACCTAATCCTGGTGATTTCCGAACAGAATGCAATGTAGCTACCATGTAGCTATTTTGTAAAGCTGCAGCCAACTTTGGAAGAGGCCTCCGAGGCCAGCCTACCTATTACAGAGGAGACGACATTGAACATTAAATACTTGATTTCACCAATGCAGTATGAGATGTGACTTGTGTTCCCCTAAACGTCCAATTTAAAATGAGACAATATGCATTTTACACATATTAACAACTAACATATAGAAACTTCAATAAGACAATGATTAGCTAATACAATACATCTGCAGTGAGAATAAAAACCAACAAAAGGGGAAAAAATCAAAACATAATAAATTAAAATAATAATAATAATAGTGAAGTCTTAATCTAAGAAAGGCAACATCTGTTACTATGTCATGCATATGGTACTAGCCTACTACATCTTAAACAGAAAATTAACAAAGTTTTATTTATATTTCGAAGTACGATGGCACAAAAAGAAATACAATTACCTTATCACATAGTGATTGAAGATCATAAACATCAACATCTCCACCTGACGAAAAAATTATTTGTTCAATTGCTCCATCTGCTTCAGCGTTTTCAATGAGAACGAACTCTTCAGGCAAAGGTTCCTCCTCTTCTTGGAATGTGGAGGGGGACTCAATTACTTGTGCTGTACTGTTCTTTGTAAAACTAAAAAATGACGCAAGTTGGTAGAATTGAGTGAAACAAAGCACAGCTCAATACTTAACAGATTAAATTGTAACCATAATTTCAATATATGTTCTTAACAAAATAACTATGTTGAACTGTCTTGCACCACAGCAGCCAGAGACTAAATGCAATATAACAAATCAACAGGTACAATCTAATAGTAAAACTTCCAGATTCAATATTTGACTCTAGTGTGTGTGTGTCCATACATTTGTGTTTCCAATAACTGACAATCAACGGATATTTCCAATTTACCTGGATTTGATGGATTCCCAAAAGCCAGCATTAAGTTGAAAATTATTGTGCCTCGTGCTAGCTGTAAATACGCACGCAGTCACTTTTATAAGTAAATAGTTGGCATTTTCTAAATCTAAGCATAACAGGTCCAGAAAAGAAAACAAGGAAGAGAAGTTCAGTTACAAGGCGCATTCACGGAAAAGCACCACGCACACAACCAACATGAGCAACAATACTTTGTTTCTTGAGGTTAGTTCAAAAGAAAATCTTTCTTATAAAACAAATAAATAAATAAATAAATAACCTTTTTTTTTTTGGTTTTGTTTCTATCAAAACTAATGGAATTTGATTAACACATTTTTTCTTATGAGTTCCAAATGGAAAAGTTTGTAACCGGATGACTAAAAAGAAGAAAAAAAAAATCCCCCTGATGGTTCAGATAATTTCTTTTACATTGTTGTTTTCCATATTAATCCACAGGAATTGCAAAGTTCTAGAATTGGGAAAGTATAAATACCTTTTGCAACGTCACAGTGCAGATTGTGAGGAAACAATAACTGCGCAGTTTTACCACGACCTAAACCAAACGAATCAATTGGGCATCTGAAACTGCAACCAATTCTCAAACACATTCATTTTGAAATTTCAAAGCTTTTGAATCTAAACAAGCTAATTACAATCACAAGTACGGATACAGCAACAAATTATTATGAAATTCCGAATTCGAGTTTTACAGCTCCAGTTGAGCAATTCGTCCACGAACCCAGTACCAAAATACTCAACACTATACAAAATTGATTGAAATCGAGTTCTGAAAGGGAGAAGAAAATTAGGGTTCGAAAAACACTTACAAGGAAGAGAAAACGACGCCGCTTAGAGTGGGCATTTTCTCCGGTAGGAATTGCGGAGCGGTAAGAGCCTACTACTCCGCCAGTATTGATACTGCGCGCTTTCTCTTTTCTATCCGAACTCAACACCAATAGAAAATCCTGAGATAAAATTTCTTTTTTGCCATTGAAATATTGAGTATTTACACTTTAACCCACTAAATTATTTATTTCTTGTAATTGTCACTCTTCTCTTCCACAAAATATTATAGCATTGCTAATTGCTATTCATCACCAATAGTGGTTAATCAAGGGTGTCTTTGGGTTAAAATTCAATATCTTATAGCATAAATGTCTGGCTTTTCAATTCAATCTAAAAGAAGTTGATTTTTTTTTTAAAAGAAGTTTTTTTTCCTTTGGTGATTTTTTTGTTTTTTTAGAAGAAGATGTACGTATGGTTTGTCGACAATTTCTATGCCAAAGAAAGAGACAAGACATCGTAGTAACAAGAGATTGGCGTCTTCTCTGAGACTGAAAACAAAAAGAAAAAACCACAGAAAAATGTGATTAAAGAGGACCTTAGAAAAAAAAAATGTCTTAGGGGTATGAATGATATTATAGAGAAGGAAAAGGCTAATATGGTAATTGCAACAGTGATTCCCTTGGGCCTTGGGACTAATAAAACTTTCACCAGAACCAGAAGCAGAGACTAGAGACTAGAGAGAGAGCCATTTAATAATTGCATCTTTATTGAGTTCCGTGCCACTGCCACGCCCCCACCACTTGCAGCTTGCTTTTATTTTCTCTTTGTCTTACTTTTCTCTCCATCCAAACACCCATGGCTTTTACCAAATTCATTTGTTTACATTTTTTTTTCTTCTTTTTGCAAATTTTCAGCTAAATTTTCCTGCTTTATACATATCCTAGTCTCTAAACTCTAAAGCCTCCAACTTTTTTTTTCTTTTTCTCTTTTGCATTATTTTTTTAAGCAACAAAACAAACCAAAAATACCAATAAAAGACTTACATCCTAGATAAATACTAAACACCTAATTTAACAAAATACATAATGTTAAATCAAAATAATCTTCGATAATATCATATGGAAGGTTAAAGGGTATCATGAACATTCATGCGTAATCCCATATAAATTATATACATACATATATATGTATGTGAAGTGGAGTCCATTATTCCAGGAAGGGATGGCATGTGAATGTCTGGCTTGCTTTGAGTTTGTGTCACCTTCCAAAAATCACAATTTCTACTTGTTTCTGTTTTTCCCTGCCACTCACCCCCTCTGTCTCCTCCTCAACAATAATATTATATATATAATACATACAATCTATAAAGCTTTATATCAATTTTTCAGCACTATGCCGTTCCAAATATTTTAACCAACAGCATGAAATCTACATAAATTTGTCCATCTTAATTTCATGTATGCATATATGGTTTTCCAAAAAAAAAGAAAATTCAGGTTCTGAATATGGATGAAAAATTCCATTTTCACTTCCATAAACTATAAGATACAGTAAAAGCATTACTCTGATCTTCATGCAGTATAGAACTTTTAGCATGATTGACGAGAAATGTTTTCAAAGACTCCGAGAAAGATGATTTTTTTTTAATAATTAATATCCTATATGAAACGGCTGAAATCTGGTTTCTTTTTTATTTTCTGGTGGATTTGATTAATATTATCCAAAAATAACAAAACCCCACATCCCATAACGGATACGTACGCGTTTTCTGTATTCCGTTACATTCTCTCAACTTTAAATTTTCTAGAGGATATATGGAATGGATAATCACTTTTTTTTCGTTTTTTAAATAAAGATTTTATTTTTTTATTTTTTTAAGGTTGGCTTTGCGTGGTTTCTGAGACTCAACAACTGGATTTCCAACCAGACAAATAATTTCTTTTTCATTTTTTCTTTCGAAATTAATAAATAAACGCAGTACAAGAAGACAAAGGAATGTAGAAGCAAAAGCAAAAGGTGGCACTAGAGCTGGCACTGCAGGCAGCGAGAGAGAGAGAGAGAGAGCAAAAAAAAGAGAAAGAAGGGGTTGGATTGGTGCTCTTGTGAATTTACTCACACTCTTGGGCTATTTACGTAAAATCATCATCATCATCTTACTGGTCCGTAGAGTAGTAGTAGTACTACTACTACTAGTGGTTCAGATTCTGGTGGAGATGGCGGTTTAGAGGGTAACAAAAAAACATGGTGTCCGACAACTCTTTCTCTACTTGTATTCGCTCTCCAACTCCCAAGATCCCCACTTCCTTCACTACTCGGTATATTGCCAATCTTTCTCTCTTTAAAGCTAACTTGATCTAGTAATGGAAAATGCCTAGTGTTTTGTGAGTTTGTGAGTGTATTTCATTGTGGGATTGTTCTATCATTTTTTTTCAATTTTTTTTTTTTCTTTATGAATTTTCGAAATATTGGTATATGTAATTAGGATGCCATGTTTTTCTAATGCTGAAGGTTATGTTATAAGAATGGTACTTGTTTCTTTGTCCCATTTGTGAATTTTTTTTCCCCTTAAATTGATATTCTTTTTAAATTGTTTAAGTACTNATTTGTGAATTTTTTTTTCCCCTTAAATTGATATGCTTTTTAAATTGTTTAAGTACTATTTCTTGAGAGTGGGTGAGGAAGCTACTGATTCTAAACTGATTAAGTACGACATTAAGTGGGATTAGTTAATTATTAATATCTTTATTATATTAAAAATAATTAAATGAAAGTTATTTTTTGTTTGAGGTTCTCAGTTCTATACTTTCTCGTCTTAGTTTCTTTAAATTTTTTGGGACAAACATTTTAGAGAGAGAGAGAGAGAGGGTAATTCTGTTTCCTCTGTATTTTCATATGGTCAGTGCTAACCCAAAAAACAAGTGTTGGAATCAGAAGTCAAGTTTGATTTATTCTGGTCTATATTTCGCCAACTTGTGCGTTTTGATAATTTTTTTTTTTGAGCATAGAAAGGGAGACTTTGGTTGCATTTTGATCCTTTTAGGTAGTCAAAGAAACTTTGAATTACAAATGATCATTACATTCAGAAATGGAAGAAAATGCATGTCTGTTTTGCTTCTTCTCCCTATTTCTCCTTTGCATTCATTCAAGAAACTTTTTACCAATTATGACAATGGACAGCCTCAAATCTTCTATCCTAATGGAGTAAAGATACCAATCTATGCTCTAAATATGTTGACTGTTCTATTCTGAAGTCAAAACTTTCCTCTGCATGTAGGATATTTTCAGATGTTGCCGGTGACATTACAATCGTTGTTGATGGAGAGCCATTCTTATTGCATAAGGTAATATCTTTTTCGAAAATTGTACATAATTTTGCTCCTAAATCAGTATTTGTTTGCTTTAGAGTATGTTGCAGCTGAATCTGTTTTTTTTTTTTTTGTTTTCTTAAAAAATCAGTCTTCCAAGTCTATTTATATTGTTTTTGAACATGAACTCAGTCGATCTATCACAGAAAATAGATTTGTGTCTCTATCTCAAGCAATAAAATTCCCTCTTAGTGTTTTTGAAACTAATCTGATATATTGTTCTGGTTTGATGAAGTTTCCATTGGTTTCACGAAGTGGAAAGATTCGGAAAATGGTTACAGCTGCTGAGGACTCGAATCTGTCAAAACTGGAGCTCCTCAACATACCAGGCGGTCCCCAGAGTTTTGAACTAGCTATGAAATTCTGTTATGGCATGAACTTTGAGATCACAGCTGCAAATGTTGCTCATCTGCGCTGCGCTGCAGAATACTTGGAAATGACAGAAGACTATAGGGAAGAGAATCTCATTGCAAGAACTGAGACTTACCTGAATGAGGTTGTAAGTCGAAGCCTCGAAAAGTCTATCGAAGTTTTAGCAACCTGTGAGATGCTGCCTCCTTTAGCAGAGGAGGTTGGAATTCCAAGCAGATGTATTGAAGCTATTGCTCTAAATGCCTGTGAGGAACAACTTGTTTCAGGTTTGTCAAGATTAGATTGTGATGGTGAATCTACAGAGCTTAAGAGTGGATGTCTTGAATGGTGGGTTGAAGATCTCTCAGTGTTAAGGATTGATTACTACCAAAGAGTTATGTGTGCCATGGGCAGAAGAGGTGTTCGACCGGATAGTATTATTGCTTCTTTAATGCATTATGCTCAAACATCACTAAAGGGCATTGGAAAATGCCAAATTTGGAATCCGGCTAGAGTGAAGCCCAATCCTAGCATGGAAGAACATGACCAAAGGACTATCGTTGAAAGTCTTGTAAGTTTAATGCCAACAGAGAAAAGTTGTTCAATTCCACTCAGCTTTTTGTTTGGAATCTTGAGGATGGCAATAATGCTGGACGTTAGCATTGCCTGCAGGCTTGAGCTTGAAAGGAGAATTGCTTTTCGGTTGGAGATGGTTTCCCTAGATGATCTCCTTATACCATCAATAAGAACCGGGGACTCGTTGTTTGATGTTGATACCATTCATCGTATACTGCTAAATTTCCTACAGAGGATTGAAGAAGAAGAAAGTGAAGATTGTGGCTATGAATCTGAAGGTGTTGGTTCTCCAAGTCATGGCTCTTTGTTGAAAGTTGGGCGGCTAATTGACTCATATCTAGCAGAGATTGCTCCTGATCCTTACCTGAACTTACAGAAGTTTACGGCCATGATCGAAATACTGCCTGATTATGCACGAGTTATTGATGATGGACTTTATAGGGCAATTGATATATATTTGAAGGTAAATTATCATTAAACTGACATAATTTTGCTGACTTTTACGTGTTAGAGCTTAGACTATGTTGATGTATGATCTACGATATGTCTATTAGATGTTAGCAATATATGCCTATTTTCACGCTCTTAAGTCTTGGTATGTTAATACAAACAATACCACCGGCATTAACTTGTTTGCCAAATTTTTGGACACCAACTTTAGATTCTAACTTGAGTTTTGTATACGTCTATAATTTTGGTTTAGGCTCATCCATTGCTTACTGAACTAGAAAGCAAGAAGCTGTGCAAGTTCATAGACTGTGGAAAACTCTCTCAAGAAGCCTGCAACCACGCTGCACGCAATGATCGACTTCCAGTACAAATGGCAGTACAAGTTCTCTACTTTGAGCAGCTCCGGATGAAAAATGCATTGTCCGGAAGCTCTGGAGATGGTTTACTTTCACAGAGAATTAGCAGTGGAGTTCCCAGTGCTGCTATGTCTCCTAGAGATAATTATGCATCTCTAAGGAGAGAAAACCGAGAACTAAAGCTGGAAATTTCAAGGATGAGGGTGAGACTTAGTGAGTTGGAGAAGGAGCAGGTGTGCATGAAACAAGGGATGATGGACAAAACAGGAAATGGGAAAACATTCTTCACATCAATCTCCAAGGGAATTGGAAGGATCAAAATTTTCAGTGCTCCGGCAGGAGGAAAACGCCAAAAATCTGGTCGCAAGGGCAGAGGACCAGATGGGAAAACTGGTAGAAGTAGGAGGCATTCTGTTTCTTAGAGAAAAGCTAGTTCTAGTTGTTTAACCAGGTTTTAGATGGTATAGCAGTTCATGTTTTGTTTTAACTTTTGTTTTGAAGGGGGGGGAGAAAGAAAAAAAGAAGAAGATGAAAATGAAAATTGATAGTCTCTTCAGTTTCATTAGTATTATGTCTAGTCGATATTATTAGTAATCAACAGTATTAGCATTCCTACATGAAACACAAGGCATGGACTTCTCTTTTTCTCTATTTTGGGATTAGACCTTAGAATTGTGGAGGGAGTTTTGAAATAGTTTCTATTTTGTTAAACATTTAAAACTAACAGCATATTTGTGTGAAAGTGCAAAATAATTTGTTATGCAGCAAAAAATCCGTGAGCTCATAAAACATAATAATCACAATATGAAACTCAATTATCTTGTAGATAAATTATGACAGAAAATTACAAAATTTGAAACCATAGATAAGAGCATCAATGCCCTCCTCCTGCTACAAAATATTAGAGTGGAAATCTCAGATTATGCACTCATCTCTCCTAAAAGGCGCTTTCGGATCTGCAAGAACATAAAATACATTGCTAATATTTTTTCTAGTTTACATTTCATTAGCTCCAAAACCAAACACCAAGAAAGAAAGAGAAAGCTAATTACCAAAAAAAAGAAAGAAAGAGAAAGCTAATCAACTCAATTTGTGGTCAAAGGAAAGGACAATAATAACGTTGATGCTAATTTTGAATCGAGAAAGTTATAATCACTAGTGGTATCTTTATGAATACCATAAAATCTTTCAAAGTTTGTTTTTATGACTAGCCAACAAAGTTTGCACTTGTCCAAGAAAACACAAAAGCAAGAAAAAGAATCACAGCGTACATATAAGAACATGAGTCACAAGATTTTACCTTTTCAATTTTCATTCCACATATACACAAATATCATTTTACTTTGAAACTTCAAAAAGGAATTGCTGACTCGTTCCAAAAGGAGAGTAAAGCAAAATTTTGCAAACAAAAAGTTCAAACATATACATATACATATATATGTATATATAATAGGAGATACTTAGCTAGTGATTAAGTAGAAGAATTAGAATAATATAGAGGTTTGTGGAGTTGGTAAAGTACACATACCTCTGGCAGCTTCTGCCTGAAAACAACATCCAGTCGTGCATCAAGTGTGTTTTCAAGTACAATTTTGCCATCTTGTGAAGCCATCACCACTCCACCAGAGCTTTAAAACCATTAGCAAAGAGAGTGAACTATAAGCAAAGACAAAGTGGTGGTGGTGGTGGAAATTCAAGAAGCCAATGGAAAAATTTTAGCAAAAGAACACAAAAGGTTACCAAAAGGGCTCATGGGAATCTCCACCGCTGGGAGCTGGAGGGAGAAACACACGATCATCAAAGATGATTTTAGGGGCTTGAACTTTGGCTCTCTCTGCGTACTCTCTCTTTGCTTCCTCCATTACCGATTCCACAAGCTTTCGATCTGCCTCTCTGCATCTCAGCAACACTGCTGGCTCCTTGAGTCGTAACAAAGTCTAACCGAAACCAAAACAAAACAGAACAAAAACTTAAAACACAATCAAGAAAATGCGTTTGCAGATATATGACATAGGAGTTTGGTTGGTACTTGGTAGTAATATGATGAATCACCTGCACAATTAATGCTTTGAGAAGCATTTTATAGGCCTTTTTGTCACTGGCAACGCGAACAAGTTCGTTGCTAGCAGATTCTTTCATGGAATTGACAATATCATCTTGAGCCTGAAGGAATTTCAGACGGGATGCATTCAGCTGCATTGAATATTCACTGCATATGTATATAATAACACACTACATTAATATAGTAATGAACCAATTTTCAATTACTATATATTGGTGGTCCAAAAAAATTTATCATTTGGACTAATGTCAATATTCTGAATACTAGAAATATTTGACATTTGATTCGATATTGCTGTTATATAAAGCATTTCATATTACATGGAAATTAAACCAAGAAGCTTATATATATATAGATTGGTGGTACAACTTACATTTTCTTACGAACCTCGATCTGCTTGGCCTTGCGTTCATATTCTTGTCTGATCTTTTTCTTTTCGGCTTCAACTATTTGCAGCTTGTCAATGTTAAATTCCTGCAAGCAAATTCTCATCAAGAGAATTAAAAATGGAGTACATTGCAGTAAAATGTACATTTGTTACACATAAACATATATGTAAATAAAGAAAAAAATAATGAAATGGGTACTTACCTCCTCGGCAGATACAGAAATTTCATTAGCTTTCTCTTCTGCCTCCTGGCGGATGAATCTGACCATCTGCTGAATCTGCTGTGAAACATCTGTGTCGTTCATCTTGTCTTGCTGAGTATTGATGATGAGGAATTGATCTAATTCAATTAATTGTTTGGTGATTTTGGATATGGAGGGCCAAATATGTTTGATAATAAGAAAGAGCAATATGATCACTAGCTACTCTTCGTACGTACCAGTGCACTTGCATTAATTTCTCACTCTTCTGCTGCGAAATTTCTTGCGAAACTTCCTTCATTTCACTTTGGATGTTGAATGCTTCCAATTTCCCTTATTTGGCCGGTCTTGGATCCTAAACTTTTGTGATCCATAACAATATCATCACCCAATTAATCACTGTTTATAACTTAATCCCGTACATATATGCTAATTATATGTTACATACATTATAAGAGCATAACTAGGGTCTATCAAATAATTAAATAAGAGAAAATAAAAAGATAAAAACCACATTTACTATACTGTAAATTTTGCTTAAATTTTTAAGTTCATTTGCCACAGCAATAATTAATTTGTCCTAATAACTTTCATATTAATTTGATATGGTAAGGATTTTATGAGGACCTTATGCAGAGAACATATGTCCTCTTATGTATCAGTCCACATAATTTAAATGAGAGACACACCATATTAATTTTTTTGATTTTTAAAAATAAAATAAAAGAGCAATCCACAAAATATATGTGGGATCCATTAGTAGTTATTATTAATATTGCTAATTCAACTCTTTTAAGTTCATTAAAAAAAAAGATCTTATGTGGCAGTTTACGTTGCATGTCCCTCTCTATAAGTCCCTTAAGAGATTCAGACCATATCATTACTCATTAATTAGTTAGGTTTCTATCCAAAGAATTGGTTAGTTAAGTTTTTTTTTTTTTGATAAATTTATTAGTTAGATTAAAAGTAATAACAAAATATATCATATGATTTTTTTTATTCTTTTAAATTCATTTATTTACATTAAACTATTTATCTGTTTCTCTTAAAAAAAAAAAGTAATAAAAAAAAAACTATTTATATGTCATCTCATAAGGTGGTTTTTTAAAATAAATTATAATTACACATGGAAATTGATAACTACTTTAATTGCGTATATACCGAAGAGAAAGTGGTTTTTTTGGTACTTGATTATTATAGTTCATTTGATACATAATTCAGCATAAAGTAAATGCGAATTACTTTCAGGAAAAAAAAAAAAAAAAA
>QANX01000317.1:59674-105534 GCA_003254975.1 Ochetophila trinervis
AAAAAAAAAAAAAAAAAAAAAAAAAAAAAAAAAAAAGTAAAGTAAATGGTAATTTAAGGAACGAAGTACATAGGATTGGGAATCTTGAAAGTTCGGTTTCCCAAACACTCTCCTTGAAGGTCAGTCCACTGGTCTCCAACATTTCCCCATATTCTATATCCTTCACCTTCTAATTGCTTTCTTACTCCTGACTTGAATGCCACTGCACCTTGCCCTTTGTTCGCTATAGTCCTGTACAGTTCATTCTCAACATCTTAATATCTTAATATATATATATATATATATATATATATGTGTAAAACTGATAATATAGACGACGTAACTTACAAATTTAATAGTCAACAAGTCATATCAGCCGTCTGATATGTATACTTAAATGCATTAACCGCGTGAAAATGTATATCAAACAGTTGATATAGATTGTTGCCTATTAAATAATGGACTACGTCGTCCATATTAATAATTTTGTGTATATGTGTATATATCATAGTCTCTTCGAACAATAAATATTCTAACTTCAATCCTTTTCTTTTCTAATAATCGCCCACACTTTTGGAAAATACATATAAATTTCCTTTCCATGTGTGAGGTTACACGAAAGTTCCTCCTTTTTTAGATATTTGGTTAATTGGAATTGTAGACAAAAATTGTGTTTATTTAACAATATTATCCACCACCTCGTGTGTGCGGGAGCTCCTGAATGCACTTAAACAAGCAATGCCATATTAGTCAAAAGGTCTTTTTTTATTTAAATAAGCAAGCAATAATTAACTAAATCTTAATTCTAATCTAAGAGTTTGGATTAAATAAGAATTTAAGGTGACCATAGTGGGGTAAAAACTTATAAGCAAATAATTAATAAATATTGTGTGAATCTACATGTTTTATTTTATTACCGCATTACACATAATTAATAAAAATAATATGACAATACCACTGTATATGTAAGTTTTTCGGGGAAAGTGGGTGAGCTTATTTCAAGGACATTATTGGTTTTAAAAAATAATAAAATCGAAATTAACAAATAAAATAAAATAAAAGTATATATAAATTTGTCATGCACGGATGTTGACTAGGATACGATCGAGTTGCTGGGTGGAAATTTCGAATTAATGACGTGGATGTTGACTTAATGAAAACTGTATCAATTATGACTTTAGCTCTTGTCCACTAGCAACTTTGATTTAGATAGAAACAAGAGAACAAGATCTGACTGATTTAACCATCGAAATCTGCATGACTCACACCAAGAAAAAAAGAGAGAGAGAGAGAGATGATAAATGGAGCTGATCATGATGATGATCTATAGATATGCAGTTAATTAATTACCTCATAATGAGCCTTTCATAACCAAAAAATCCCTGACTGTGCAAGTTCTGAGAAGTGGGGTTTCCAAGAGTTTCTTGATCTCTTCCAGTGACCAGGAAGACCTTAAAACCCATCTCGACCAACTTCACAAAAAGTCTTTGCATCGCTGGAACTGCCGTGCACACTCCTTTCATTGCCCATGCCTTGAACGCTGGTGGATCATATGGGTCACACCTATGAATATATGCATACACATCATTAAACATGTTACACAAACCTACCTGCCTACCTAATTAATCAATTTGAAAAAATTCAAGTGCCATAATGAACTAGTACATGATCGATTTAATTTGTAAAACGAGATTAGACTATATTAGACTATTTTATATAAAATCTAATCTAATTTAGTCCAATGCAACAATCAGAGTAGTTAAGCGGTACTGCTTACCCATATCTTTTTCCTTTGTAGTAGAAAAGATTGGATAAGCAAGTGTCGTCGACGTCGAGGATCCAAGCATCGAAGCCATCGTGAGAGAGGAGTATGTCATCGGCATAGCTCAAGATTTGGTCGGCGATGAACTCCAAGTCCCTGTGGTACTGGCCGGCGGTCATGTAGTTCTGGATGTAGCAGAGGCACTTGGTTGGCACAGTTCTCCATCCTCGCACATTGCCAGTCTCCACTCCCAGCCTCCAGCTCAAGCAGTAGGCTTCTTCTTCCTCAAATGGCAAGCTCAAACCTCCCCTCGAAAACATTGGCTTCACTCCATTTACCTTAGACACTAGAGCTAAGAACACCACCATTAACACCTCCCTTATTCGCTGAACCATTGCACTCATCATATGTACTAATTCAGCTTCTTAATTTCTGAAAAACAAAAATATTAAGCATTCAATGCTATTAGTTTTTCTCTCTTGGACCAAACATGCATGCAATACCTCCTATATATATATATATACACTAAAACATATCATGAACAAGAAATCCAATTGAGTGGCTAGCTAGGGTGACCTTTTTCGAGAGTGATGGCAAGGAATAGCGTGTGCCAAGGGATATATGATGAGATTTGTTTTCCATTTGGCAGTGTCAATTTAATTTCATTAAAGAAAATAATATGAGAAAAAAAAAATATATATATATATATATACTCTTTTTTTCTTTTTCATCTTTTGGAAATTGAAGATATACTTTGTTATGAGAGTAAAAAGATTGAAAGAGCAACTGAAGATACAGAAGATCTTATAATGAGCATAAAATTTTACTTTATACCTGCTTTCTTTAAAGAAAAAGGTGCAAGAGAACAGAGAATAAATATTGATAGATGGATAAATGTATATGAATAGGATCTTTGTTATGTGATGTCAAAGGAAGGTATTTTCAACAATATATATAGACAGATAGAGAGAGAAATATTGAATGGTAGCTTGTAAAGAAAAATTGAAAATGAAAGTGAAGATGATTAAAAAGAAAGACTAGCTAATTGGTAGGTCTCCGCCGTGTCAAAAATGCATATATATATATGGCACATGACCAGAAAAATATCGTATTCCAAATGACGTTTAGTGAATGATGCTTTGCCATTACAAACCCCACAATTTGGACGGTTTTAAAAAAATTCTATAGACTTTGGAATAATATGTAACACAATCAAACAAACAAACAAAATCCAATTAAAAAAGTAAAAAAGTAAAGTTTATTTAATCATGAACAGGACCATGAAGTCCCAAAGTGTGTTATTTCTGATGAATTTCCAAACTTGACTTGTTTTTAGGTCAATGAATAAGGATTGCCTGCCTGCTTTGCTATTTATAATATGTGTATATATATTTTATATTATAGACAAAATTGTTAATAATAAAAAAAGTTCGTCCAAAAACAAGTGGACAAGTAGTAACAGATCATAATTAAGAAAGAAAAGAGAAAAACAACAATCACGGATGAAAATGGTGATGATGGTGAGAAATCGACAGCAAATTATCCTAATTTGGTTTTGTTTTTTTCTTGTTGAATTTCTAGGAAAGTGTCTAAAAGATACTAGAATTGTATTGCATCTCCTCCCATTGCTCACGTCTAAGCTATATATCACTTATTATAAATCAGTGCCCTGCTTGACCACGTCATTTCTGACTTTTGTATCTAAAAAACAAACAAACTTGTAACTGTATATATATCATGAGTTTGAATTATGTATTTTCCTTAAAGCTTTTCATACGAAACAAAGAAGAAACAAAATTAAACATTAAGGGATGGCAAATTGAAATCGTATATGAATATACTTGTCTCATTTAAACTTTCTTTTTTTTTTCCTTTTCCATTTTACTCAAAGTAAAAGTAGTAGCTATTCGAAACAGGATATAATTACATAATTGTATAAAAACCAATGTGAATGAAATAACACACATGGTTTCCAAAATCAATGTTGGAAAATCAAGTTCAACAAGCACGCGTACCAAATGAAATGGAAGTTATAAATGATGATGATGGAGGAAAAAATTTATACGAATTACCTAAGAAATGTGGCATGGCATGGTGTATATTTGCATTTGAAACAAAAGAAAGATTATGAATGAATGAAAATGTTGCAGAAAACGAAGTAACTCCTTCACAATATATAGTAGCTAGTAGGTAGTAAAATGGGTATTTAAGCCTCCGTGAGGTGGGTATTTGGGTGGGTTTGGCGTCAGAGGCCAAAAAAGAAATGCAATGGTGGATGGCCAGGTGTAGAGTCAGAGGGGCTTAAAGCAACCGCCGAGGTTTGTGGGGAAACAAGTTTATAAAGTCCAAAAGTGGGAAAAGAGTCATAGCCCACATTTTCTCTGCAAAATATATAGTGGTGGTGGAACAGCCCTCAGATTATAACACACCCCAATTTGATCTTCCTTATATATACGACCAATACTTTGCAGTGCCAAATTAGATGTCTGAGACGGTCTCTTTTTTATTTTATTTTTTGGTAAATGGATACATGAGACAGTCTCATTTGGTAATTGAGTATATCTATATGCCACTTCAATTCATGTACCCACCAACCATAAAAAAAAAAAAATATATATATATATACAATTATTGTATATATAATGATGTAGTGCAACATGCTATTTGTAAACAATTTTTTGTAAGATTCATAAATTTTATTTTATCGTGATGTGATGTTTTGTATAATTAAAAATGACTGAATTGACATAGTACGTAATAAATAAAAATTATAAAAAATAACATGATATATATAAGTTTTTTTCCAACTGATCATGATAGATAATCAAACATAACAAAATTTTAAAAGTAAAAAGATATCATTTGCTCTATATATAACACGTTTAGTGAGATATAAAGCAAGTTTTTACTATTTAATTAGACTTTACGAATATGTTCAAATTAGACTTAGGGTGTTATTGGTTATGCAGGGATAGGTCAATAGTAAAACAGCCAAAAGTAAAAACTGTCGATTTGTCTGAATGCAAAGACAATGTTATTTGAAAAGGAAATCATTCATAAGCCATTATATAAATGGACCATATCACCTGTAACTATTATAAATAGAAAACATATATAGGTATATATTTTATTCTAATAACATATATTAGCGTTGCATAGATACAAATGGAGCCTAGCTAGCGTAAGGCGTGGGGTGAGCACTATTTGGAATCCTCAAATTATTGATGCATTGGCCAACAAAAGAGCCAATATTTGGTTCACTCTTGTATCTGAATTAATTGCAATTGGAGGAGGATATAGGGGCTACAAAAAGACATGCCCATACATAAGATTGTGGAGTGGACCACACCTACTCAATGTATTTAATTTTATGAAGAAATTAAAAAGAAATCATAATGCATTTCATGAATAAACAAAAACCTTTAAAACAAAGGTCAACAACAAATATATACTTGTATATTTGTATGAGTGGGAGATGAGATCTATGGAGAGAAACTTTTATTCAATCCTATATCTAAGTGCCTCAGCATGCCATATGACCAAATATATGTCTGGGGTAACCTTCCGTCCACCCCCTCCTCCAAGTTCCAACCAATCAAATCTCTTCTATATTGCCCATTAAAATCATCATCTACAAAAAAGTATTATACGTAACGATTATGCTATATTATATGTATCATTTTTAATTATCATGTGCAATATAAATTTAATTTTTATAATTATGTGCAACATCTCACGACAAAAAAATTAAAGTATGTGGATCCTACATAAATATTACTATGTATTAGATGATGAATGACTTGTTATATCATATAATGCACGAAATAATTGCATATTAAACTTTTTCCATCACTTACCCACCTCCTATTCTAACTTAATTTATATTTTCCCCTCACCATTTAATCAATTATTGGCTCAGCACTAACTCACCCTTCCCAAGTCAAAATAGACTATCATGTATACTTTTCTACTATACCTATGTATAATTGTTTGGGAGAATGGCATCAGAGGTCTTTAAGTCAAACTATTACTGTTTTTTTTCTTCTTTTGAAAAATTAGTCCCTAACTTACTAATTTGTTTCAACGTTAATCTTTAATTTTTCATTCAAAAATTTACTATCATAAGATACCAAAGTAAAACTTTTATATAATTCAGAGACTAAATGTGTAACAAACACTAAAAATACCTTAATGATATTTTTAGAAAGCACACATGTAATAAACAATAAAATTATTCATTTCATTTAAAAAGTATTATTTAGGTCTTTTTAGTGGTTATTGCACATCTTTTTAGTGGTTTTGATCTTTCATGATGATAAAAGGAATTTTAATTGAAAAGTTAGTTAAGGATTAGCAGTTAAATTAGCAAGTTCAGAGACATCGATGTGTCAAAAAAAAATTGAGAACCTAAATGTGAGATTAGGACCTGGTGACATTTTCCATAATTGTTTAAATAATGGGCTTGATGTTGGATAAACTTTAGGTTGGGCCCTAAGTTACTTTTTTGAGAGCCCAATTATATTGCAATTTAAAACCCAAGTATGTAGAGTGAAATGGGCCATAGCAGGAGGCTGCTTCAAACTAAACAAAATCATACCATGAAGCGGTAAGAGTGATAATGTAATATATGCTTGAAGATAAAAATAGACAATACATTATATGTTTTGTCTCCCTTTTTGACTGGGAATCAGATGATGCACGTGAAGGCAAGCAGAGCACTTTCGAAGAGTATAGATATATATGAAGATTGATAAAGTAGTGGTGGTCATTGAAGATTTCAAGGGTACATAAATATATATATATATATATATATTTATATATATATATGCTTATAATAGCTTTGCTTCCAAGATATTCTGGCGCTTCACGTAATTTCAGAGTCTAAAATCTTGATCAATTCATGAAACTGACCTATGCAAACTAATTTAATTTATTTGAATCGCTTTCATATATTTTAATCTTTTTATATAAATCCAATGCAACTCAATTATGTTAATTTCCATTACTATCTAGTTTCAAAAAGTACTGCAAATATTTTCTCTTATATAATTTTTATTGTTGTAATTTTTTTAGTTTTCTGTATTTATAGAGAAGGTGATAAATATTAGATATCCTAGCATGGGCATCCAATGAAAGAAACTTTTTTTTGGTAGAAAATTCATTGCTGTTAAGCACAAAAGCTCCAAAAACAGGAGAATTACACTTGCTAATTTTTCACAAAATCAGTAACATAAATGTCACTTAGATTTTTAAAAAATCTACTAAAATTGGAAGAACAAAATATGAAATTACAACTGCCTTCCAGAGCTAATTTTGTCAAACTCTCGGCAAATTTATTAGAAGCTTTGGTATATTTCCATATTCTCTCTCCATTCTAGCATATACACTTCTAACAAAATAAGATATCATAGCTTTTTTTCTCTCTCTCCTTTAATTATAATTACTAAATACACACCAGTGTTTTCATCCTAGTTTTGTAAATAATGATGCAATTTAAAAAATAATGATAATAATAATAATAATTGAAGAAGAAGAAAGGGTAGGCGTTCACAGAATAGAGCTCTCTGAGTATGACCATGAGGTTTGTGGCTAAAGCTTAAAGGGAGAGAGAGAGAGAGAGAGAGAGAGAGAGAGAGAGAGAGAGCCGGAAGTAGTCAATGGATATTCATGTAAATGGGTCACACATGACACATGGTTATCATTAGTATGCACATGCATTTGTGGCAGATAATGCTTCCATTCAGGGTCCACCATTTTTCCTTCCATATTTCTCTATTTTTTAATTTAAATAAAAATAAAATTTTAATAATTCTGCAGAAAAAACCTTTCAATTTTTTTTTTAAATATTCTTACATTTCAAAACCTTTCAAATTATTCAAATTAAAATATATTTCTTGGCTTAATGCATGAAACCAAGGCAATTTCCTCCTAAGTCGATCCAATCTCAATGCCAAAAATTTTGGATGTCTAAATTGACAAAATTTGAAACCCCAAAAAAAAAAAATTGATAAAATTTGGAAAATCAATATCGTCAAATTGGAAACATGAAAAGTCAAGTATATCGGCGGATACTATTCTCAATTTCCTTTTTATTTATTTTTTATTTATTTTTTATTCAATTTATTTGGGAAATCTAGTGGGATTTTTATCTTTGAATGTTGCTATCTGAGTTAGCATCACATGGGATTTCCTGTCCGTTGGGCTTAATATGTCGGCCCATTCATTCTTCATACATCGCTATCCCTTCTGCACCTCTTTTTGCCATGGCCCATTTGGCCTCAAATGACCTAATTTCTCATCTAATATCATTTGCCTAAAATATAAAACTGTATTTTATTTTTACTGTACGTATTAAAATAAAAATGAGAAAATTTAAATAAGTTATGTAGAAAAGAGTGAAATTGAAAATTTATTTAAAATAAAAATAACTATGCACTTCATTTTTTGTCAAGTAAATTCAATTGACAAGTGATTGTTAAAAAAAAATTGTTATTTTATTAGAATTTAAAAAAAAAAACATGGGAACCACCAATTATCCACCACAAATTTAGTAATATTTATAATTTTGATGAATAAGTAGTCAATTATTAATTAGCGAGTAATTAATTCTATAGTCTCCATTAGGTGGTGTCAATTATTACAAGTCAAAAGGAATCTGAACATTTTAGGTAGGTAATTTGCTACCTTAACTGAAATTAATTTTATTTTGCTTTTTCAATATAACAAATAGATATAATTCTAAAGAGAGAAAATGGTAGAGTAAGGTGGAATTAAATGAATTTTGTTGACCTAGAAAATTGCTTATGATATGTTGGTTGCAATGTCTATCAAAATGCACCATAAAAATGGGTATTGAATTAAATAAATTAAGAAATGCACTTTTCTGGCTTTCTTCTATTAACTTTCAACCACCCATCTACTAAATTGATTAAAAATTATATCATCCTTTTTTTTATTGTGAAACTATTCCAACATTTTTTTTTTCTAATACTATAATTCTTATTTTTTGGGTAAAAAAATGGATTGTTGGTTGGGAGATTATAATATAGACCTGTGATCTTCCTTGAAAAAAATGCAATTACCCTTCAAAAGGAGTCTTGAAGTGGGTCCAATGGCATGACTATGTGCCAAAATCTCCATAATTTATACTCAATTTTTCAAAATGCTTTGTAAAAAGGACTTCTATAATCATATGAATTAGAGAAGGTATGATTAAGGATTAAAGTTGGATTAACATCAAACTTAAACAAACATCCATTTTAGGCCCTTGATCAAAGTTGATGATGATTGATCACAAAATGCAATGTGAAGCAAAACCATCAATTTGGGGATTGTTTGTCAATTCCATTGGAGGATTATAAAGTTTTAGCTATGATTAAGGTGTCCTATATGAATATTTGTTCCACTTTTTTTTTTTTTGGATGAATAATACATGTTCCACTTGATGTTGACAAGTGGCAGTCATCTTGATTAAAATTTATAGATCGTCATAGAGTCACTGACAGTGACACAACATCTGGAAAAATTATTTTTTGGAATATTATTTCTTATTTTAAATACCAATCATCCTCTACAATAAAACTATGTATTACTAATTTTATCATATAATTATAACTTTTTTTTTATGAAATCATATAATTATAACTTGTATCGAGTTTGAAATAGCAAATATTACATTGAAATGATTTTCAACAAGTGAAAACATATTTCTGTTTTAAATTAAAAAAAATGTATTTTCCATATTTTAAAACATTAAAAAAAGGGAAATGATTTTTTTAGTAAATTGTCAAAAAGAGTGATTAAGACTTTATATTACCCTATTGAAATTTGACATAATTACAAAAAAAAAAAAAAATTAAACTAATTTTCGATTTGATGAATTGAGCTTTTTGTAGTATAAGAAATTCATTCATTTGAAAATCCAAAGGTTACAATAAAAGAAGTAATTGAAAATATACAAATAAAAAAGAAAAAAAAACAATTAAACCGAAAAGAGGATGGTGCACAGATCTTGAAGCAGACTGTTATGTATACCATTTTGCGTGCTTTCAGATCTAAAAGCTCATCTCACTCTCCTTCTTTCTCTCTCATGTGACGTAAAGCTTGAAACACGAAAACAATAAATAAAAAAATAAAAATTGAAATAGAAATAAAAACCAAAAAACACAAGTAAGAAAGAAGCTCCATGACTGACTATCTTGCTCTCTTTGCATCTACTCCACTCTCTCTCATATTCAGAGCCTCTGAAGACCCACATTCATTTTCGGACCATAGAAAACGACAAACCAAAGCTCAGAGATCGCTCGCTAGCTAGCCATGAAAGCCTAGCCACTTTTCAATTTCCATGCCATCATGAACCGGAACAATGTCAGGGAATCTCTAGTCTCTGGAAGGAATATTCCGGCGGTTTCCCATCACCGGAGAGGCCGCAGCTTGACTCTCACTGCCGGAATTTCCAACAACTCCTCCGTCAACAGAGACGCCGGCGAGGAAAACAGCTTGGATCTCTTCTCCAAGAACCGCCGTAGCCTCTCCGTTACATCTTCCGATGAATCCTCCGACGGTACATTTTTGTTGACAGACCGAAATGCTCTCCTAGCGATTTCTTTTTGCTTAATTGTATCTGTATTGTATGGTTTCGTTTTAAGGACAAAGTCATCGGAGCTTATATAAGTTCTGGCCCGGTTCTCTCTCTCTCTCTCTTCCCTAACTTATTCGGCTACACCAAAATCAAGTTTACTGTCCGTCCGTTACTTCAGATGACAGAAGCCGACGTCGTTTCATTGTTTTAGCCTGTTGAAACAATGCGTTTGACCGCCGATAATTCGGTCATCGGCGATTTGTCGGCTTATAGTTCTGGCCAGATACAGGGAAACACGGAATTCATGTTTGCTGTCCAACCGTCATTATGATGTCGTTTCGTAGTTTAGTAGGCCACAACGCGGTCGTTTTGACGATCGTCTTTGCCTGATTTCAACTAAGATGTATTTTAAATTTATTTTCTATACAGTTATTACCTTTTCAAAATTTGATATTGGAAATGCCATGATCTTCCTCTTCTTTCCAAGATTTAAATTTTTTTTTATATGCATTTTTTTTTTTAAATCTTTTAGACGTTTTTGTGTAATTGTGATTTTGTGTTCTGCTTATATTGGAATTTTTTTTTTTTTTTTGTGGGCAATAGTTTCGGTGAAATTGGGGAGAGTATCAGTGGGATCGGCGAAAGTGGCGAGGAACGCCATTGATGATCTGCTCTCATCCACAGATGGAGGAAAGCATGACTATGATTGGTAGCTCCTTAACTATTATTTTCACACTCAATTCAATTCATTTACTATGTTTTTTATTTAGATCTGCTTTAATAACCCAAATCAATTCTTCAATATAATTTATTTTTCTTCAGTCAGAGTATTTCTATGCTCACATGTATCATTTTATTATGTCCATCAGCCAATTGCTATTTGATTTTCATTTAATTTTCCTCTCTTAAATTTGGTATTGAATTTTCATATTGCCTATTAGGGATTGATCCAACTTAGAAGACAAAGGATCAAGCTTAGGAAGATTAACATAAATTAAATGGAATTCTGTTGCATCTTATGATGTCAACATTTTAAATAGATATTCCTACCATTTCTGATTATGCTACTATCAAGTTAGTAGGCTTGTGATGAAATTCGAATATGCTGAGCATGATGCAAGTCAAGATTTATCGGAGTACCCTCTTTGTTGAGGCAATAACTTTTTTGTCTGCAAACGTTGCCCATTCAGTTGATACCAATTCAAGGTAGACAGGCAACTGAGGCAAGGCCATTAGAATCTGCCAAGGATTTCAGAGGTGAATGGAGTACAAGAACTCTAGCCTCTCTCTCCATTCGCCCTCCTAAGCTACCGCTGTAGTCTTAGCCCAACCCTTTACTTCGTTTCTTTCCGTTATACTATTCCATTCTGCTCCATCTTTTTGTGCGCAGAACTCCTCTACCCACAGACCCATGGATGATTTTTACCAAGAGTTCTCAAAAAACAAATTTTCTTAAGGAAGCAGATGAAACAGACATAGACGACTCACCAACCCTCAAATATTTCATATTTAGGAAACTTCTTGCAGATAAAGTAACAAATCTAAATGCTAGGAATTAGAGAATGGAATCTTTTTATTTCAATTCTCTTGCGAAGCTGACATTCAAAAGGTGGAAGAACAAGGTCCTTGGTGTTTTAATGGCCATCTTCTCATTCTTCACAGATGGGAGCCTGAAATTTCACCGTATGAGCTTCCTTTTAAAGAAATCTCTTTTTGGGTACAAATCTATGGCTTACTTCTGGAATGATGCACACCACAGATCATCACAAAAATTGAGAAAATTTTGGGTGAAGTCTGGATGTGAACTTGGGGGGTGAGATCGTGTATAGTTTTAAGGCTGCAAAAGTCCATATCAGATTCAAGGTCAACAACCCCTTAACCCTAGGCGTTTGGGTAAGGAGAAAGGTGGCAAAAACCAGTTTGATTAACATTCAAGTGCAGAAAACAATTCTCCTAATAGTTTTTCTCCTAAACCTCCGTGGAATACATATCTTTTCTTTGATCAAAAATAAATTTGATACCAGTTCCACTGCAATAACTATAAAAATCTTTTTTAACTATCTTAAAAAGAAATGGATTGAACAAAGTCTTCCCTTTGCACAATCTTAGCTTCTATCAAATTTATTTGGCCATTTTATTTATTTATTTTATTCATGGGTTTGTTTTGGTGCTTGTTTTTCAATTTTACTTTCATCTTCAAGGATTTACCATATTCAGTTCATGAGATTATTATTTGCCACTTCACATAAGCGAGATTGCTTGAGAACCTCATGATATCTTATCATCTTTACTGTTAGGTAGTACATTTTCTTTAATTCAAGTAGTTATCATTCATCACTTTTTGTAGCTAATTTGCTGGTATTACCTTTTTTTTCTTTAGGCTTCTCACTCCTCCTGGAACTCCAATATTTCCTTCATCGGAGGGAAGTGAGTCTCAACCAACCTTAGCAGCTCCAAGAAGCCGTTCCTTAGCAAGATCAGCTTCTGCTACTAAGACCTCAAGGGTATGTTTTACCCTGAATTTTATTATTATTTTTTAACTTTTTATTATTTTTATTTTTATGCTTCTTGTGAAATTTCATTGAAATATCTTTTTTCAGTGTCTTGTCTATCTTTTTAGTCTGTACTGATGAACAAGAAACTTTTCTGTCTTGCTGCCAACTTTTATTTTTTTGAAGTTGTTTTCTGTTTTAATTATTATTTTTCATAAAGGGATGTCATGGCATTAAATTCTGTAAGTTTTAAAGTATATGTTATAAATTTCTGTTTTATCATTCTCTCCAGCTTTCGGTTTCACAATCTGAGAGTAGTCATTCAGCAAGACCAGCTAGAAGCAGTTCGGTGACTCGCTCTTCAATTTCCACATCACACTATAGTAATTATTCTTCAAACAGATCGTCCTCAATCCTTAATACAAGCTCAGCTTCAGTTTCATCTTATACTAGACCATCATCTCCCATTACCCGCTACTCATCTACAACGAGACCTTCCACTCCATCATCCCGTCCAACACTATCACGACCCTCTACTCCTTCTAGATCCCGTCCATCCCCTACCAGCTCTTCCATTGACAAAACTAGACCAGGGCAAAGCTCAAGGCCATCCACTCCTGGGCAAAGCTCAAGGCCATCCACTCCTAGTTCTCGGCCACAAATTCCTGCAAATTTGAGTTCCCCAGCTGCTCGCTCAAATTCTCGTCCATCTACTCCCACTCGCCGGAGTCCAGTATCTTCTGTGTCTCCAGCTTCAGGTCCTTCACTTTCAGCTGGCCGTGTCCTGTCCAATGGTCGCAATGCAACTTCAGTCTCCCGTCCAAGCTCTCCAGGCCCACGTGTTAGGCCTCCTCCTCAGCCAGTTGTACCCCCTGATTTTCCTCTTGAGACACCACCGAACCTTAGAACCACTTTACCAGATAGGCCAGTTTCTGCTGGTAGGTCCCGACCGGGTTCCACTGTCTCAGTGAAGGGGAATTCAGAAAGCACAGCTACATCAAATATATCTAGAAGGCATTCCTCACCCATAGTCTCAAGGGGAAGATCCACAGAACCTTCTGGAAGGGCCCGTGTACATGCTAATGGGCACCTTTCTGATGTTACTGAGACTCGGAAGGTCCAACATGTCCCTGACATGGCCCTGCGGAAACCTGTGAAGAGTTCAACAACTGCTACAGAGAGCACCGGATTTGGAAGAACTATCTCAAAGAAATCTCTGGATATGGCTATCAGGCATATGGTATGCTAACTCCCACCTTAATATCGTATGATTAATCAGTTATGAAGAAGAAATTTACAGGTCAAAGGTCAATAGTTTTACATTTCTTCCACAGTTTGAATGAAATTTTTGAATAGGATGACTCATTGTTGTTATTTGGTTCGAAAATGGTCCTTGTCATTGACATTAGACTTCCTGGATAACCTAGACTGTATAGATGGCTCTACTGCTACCGTCTATGCATTTGCATTCAACCAGACAAGGACTTCCATATCTATCAAAACCGTCATCATGAATGCAGCATCAACTCCGAAATCCTAGCTTTAATTTTATTTCTGTCAACACAGTCAGATGATCCTTCATGTTATTATCAGGAAATTTTTTCCGAGAGAAAAGTGTATTATAAACTATTGTGCATCACTATTTAGTTTTACATGGAAAGAGAACGAGAATAATATCTCTATTTACTGCATCAATAGCTATAAAGTTCATTATGTTAAATCTGTTCAATAGAACATATTTTTCCTCAAGGAGAGGAAACTTTGTTGGCTTAAGCTAAATTCTAACATCTGACGTTTTTGATGTAGGATATAAGAAGTCGTGGCGCAGGGAACATTCGACAACTTTCTGGCACCACTCTCTTCCCTCAGAGTATTCGATCTGCTATCCAAAAGGCCCAGTCTGTTCGTGGTCTGAGTGTTCCGGCATCTATCAACATCAATGGAGGCCTGCAACACAATAATCATGGAGGCGTCTTAGAAAATGAAAACAATATTGATAGACCTGTAGAAAATGGAACTGAATCTGATGTGGGAAGATACTCAGCAAAGTTGAGTGAAGTGGACATCTATGAAAGCTCTCGATACGATGCAATATTGCTCAAAGAAGATTTGAACACAAACTGGCTGCATAGTATCGATGACAAAACAGATCAAGGTCCCATCTTTGATAATGGATTTGAGTCTCTACCCGAACCTTTTGGCCTCTTATAACATCTGGGAAGTGAAAAAAAGAAATTCTTTGTATGTTGTTTATTTTTGAAGTTATTATTTTCTATAAATTATTTGGTTTCTTTATAAAGAATGGGGTGTGTCAAATCGTGACTCAAAACAAGAAGAAATGAAGAGGGAGTTTGTGTTTTTCTGAAGAGAAAATCAATGAAATCTACAATTTAAGGTGTTGATGTTGGGATTTATGGTCACGTGAGAGAGAGGTGGTTCTTTTTGCAGATAAATAAACTATGTACATTCTTGGAATTTTAACATAAAAGGAACAGGGGCGTAGAGTCAAAATGGTCTTGCCAATAGAAAATTTGTCTTTGCAATCAGATTATTAGGTCCGATCCTACATCGGGTAAGAAATGGGCCTTTTCGTGCCTCAGTGGTCTCCAATTTATAAACCCTCAGCCCAAATGGGTCCAAACATGGTACATCATTTTGGTGGGCTTAAAACTGAACCATGGATCCAATATTTCTGGGCCTTTAGGCCAATCTAAAGTTCAAAACAAGGAAAAAAATAAGAGAAAAGAAATGTAAAACAGCAAAGTTACAACACTATCTTGAACGAAATCCTTATAAAAAAATTCTAATGAGATAATTACTGCTATTATATATATTTATATATTTGTGTTCCATTCTAATCATAAAAGCTGTATTGGTGTATGGAATATGAAAAATAATAAATTAATGGGTGTTAAACAGAACTCATAAGGGCATGGGAGTTTCACGATGCCTTCATGATTTATAAATATGTAATTTGAGTCAACTCATTTGGTAGAGGTGGTTAGAACATGGTATTTTAGTATCATTTTTTATAGCATAGTTGCTTTAATTAGTATAATAATCACTATGTAATTGATATATATATATATATATATATGTAACTATATTTTTAAAGACTAAACTTTGAGAGTCTTAAAGGAGCCAACAAACTTGTTTTATAACTTTGAGCTTTAAAAGCTAATTATAATTAATAACAGCTATTATTTGAAATATTTCATCAAGTGGGTGTTCTACCATTTTAATGCATGCAATAGACTTTTTGTATTTGTAAAACGGCATATAAAAGTTCAAAGTGCATTAAATTATGTCAACTTGCCGCATCCATAGTTACAATATGAGATGACATATATTAAGCTGTCTAATTTCATTACAAAAAATTAAAAAAGAAAATCAACCATTAATAGTTTAGACATATAAAATTTATTATCTTATCGACTGCTCTAACCAAAAACTCAGCATAAGGACCACTCTAGTAGTTCACACTTGACGGAGGGGACCTTCAATTCTCATTTCCTTTGTGATTTCACATCAAAAATTATTCATTGGCTTATGTGACCTATATTTTCTGTACAAGAAAATAATTGGGAAAAATGAAGGAAATGACTAGATTAATTATCAATTTCCACTTTTCGTTTTCTACTTATTAAATACATTTAGAAATTATCCATACCTACCTTCATGTGCATCAATTATTCAGATTCCTTTTCTCTACTAAATTTTTGAGCTACTCATAGTACTCTTAAGACTTTTGTGTTTATTTCACCGAAAAAAAAGAAAGACCTTTTTTATTTCTTTGGGGGGTTTTCTTATACATAATTATATTTTCCTCTTCTAAATATATATATTTACCAAATAAAAGAGGGTTCTATTATTTTATAATTTGGTGGTTCTTCAATTAGTAAGTCATAATTTTTTATTTATTTAAAAAATTGAAGTAGACAAATATGAGGAATAGGAATCTGAATTTGTATGGATTTACTTTGATTAGGATGGCAGTAGAAGAGCACACAAGGACTTCATTTTCAGGTGGGTTCCATGTCTGAGCAATTGACAAGTTGTCCATTTGTAATTAGTACCATTACTGTACTTTCACCCACCCATATTCAATTCAGATTCATGAGTATTTGAATCTTTCAGGTATCAAAATTCATTAAAAAAAAAAGATAAAAATAAGGGCTCTTAAAATACTATAGATTAATTTCAGATTTTTTTCTTTAGCAAAAAATTAAAATTAAGGGCTCTTAAAATACTAGAGATTAACTTTTGTCTTCAATTTTTTTTTTTTTTTGAAAAAAACCATGAGATTTGAGAGGAGTGCTCCAATATTTGAACAGTGAGGAACCCCAAAAGTTAATATAGATGCTGAATATAGGACTAATTATGTCATGTTAGACTTGAAATTTTACAAATTGTGATTGAAAATTTACTCTTCCAAAAAATTATATGATTATTTCAACTATCTATATATGTGAGTCATGTATTTGAGTATAAATCACCTTCAACCAACCCTAATCCTGCATTTGTTGTTTGCTCCATGGTTAGAAGTTTCTTCAAGCCAAAAGATAAAATAAATATAGAAAAGGAAAATGCTTTCTCACTCTTTCCTTTTTTTCTTTCCTGGAATAAGTATTACAAGACTCGAATTAGAAATTTGGTCTATCATCGGGTTGTCCACTCGAGGGCCAATGGAAAGTAGTTTCATTCTATCAAAATACTTCTTTCATATTTTGTTTTCTCTTAGAGAAATGGTATATATATATTTTTTTTGGTGAAATCAGAGAAGGGTATATGTGGCATGGTAGAAAAGAGAGAGACATTTTAGTTTTATTATTTGAGTGAATGTGAGACTTTTTTCAGTTTAATAGCTAAAAAGAAGGCAAAAAATGGGGTAGAGAAAGGGCTTTTAATTCCAATGGGTTAGAAACATTTGTCCCTACATATATATAAAGCAATTAAGAGACTCTGAAAACTATACATTCTCATTGACAGCCCCTGTAGTGAACTTTGCAATTTGCATGTCCTAAAGATCATGTTTATTATGTAAAGGACTCAAAGACATAACTGTAACGTACAAGTTTCTTCAAAGATTCCCAAGTGTCTCAATTAATTAATAACCCTTCAATTTTTATTATCAAATTCATTGTATTTTTTTATACTTAGAATAGAATGCACTCTGTCAAATTATTAACAATCACTGATTGTTATTGGAAAAAAAATATGATAATATCACAGACCCATCTTTCGGAGAGAAAAAAAAGAAAAGAAAAAAAAAAGACCCATGATAGGGTCAAAACAGTTCATATTGATAAGATGACCAAAGAGGATAATTAATGACATATTCTTATGAAAAAACGATCTTTATTTATATCCCAATTAACTTATGTGAAATCTGATGTGTTACCACCGTTTCACATAAATTTAATAAGTTTTTCTCCCAAAATTTATTAAACCACTTATTTATTATAGCAACATACCTTTGTCTTTTTGGAAACTATAGGAACATACCTTAAATGAGTGTTTAATGGTAATTAAATTAGTTTTTTTTTTTAATCTTAGTCATTATATTAGTCGAAATGGCGCATTATATATATGGCCTTTGGAAATATATATTAACCAAATATTTTAATTTTAACCAAAAGACAATTCACCTTTCCTAAATAATAATAATAAAGAAAGAATGACTTCGTACATTTTTTTTTCTCCACAAGAAAAATAGGTATCAGTTTAAATCATTAATTCGACCTATATATCTATGGTTAAAAAAACATTATTCTAAAGTAATAGTTTGGCCCAAAGAAATTTCCAACAATACAATGGCACGATATCCCACAACTTTTAATGAAATGGGAAACGTACCTATTTTTCCTAACCCAATAGCCATAACTCTCGTTGACCTAAGTTTTTCAAAATGAAAAAAAAAATATGCGACATATTATTGCTAAAGAAAAAAAGAAAAGAAAGTGAAATATAGTCAAAGTTTCCCATTACAACCATATCTACCACATTAATTTGTGAAAAAGAGGTAATATGATTTGTGGTTTATTTTTGGCAATTACATTTTACCCTCTTAATTATATCACATTTTGGACTTTTAGATGCAATTTTGAGAGTATTCTTTTAGTTAAAGTGGCAAAATAAAAGTTATGCTATATTTTACTGTGAAATATAAATATAGCTGTTTACCAAGAAAAAATAGAAAAGAAAACAAATATAGTTGTCCTTTTTAGTTTTACAGCTATAACTATTTGTACAATTTTATTTTTTTTGGTAATTAACTATTTTGTACAACTGAGGCCAGAAAAAAAAAAAGCTTGTACTTTCTTCAAATTACACCAAAAATATATCAAAAAATATGATAATGATAATAATGTAATAAAAAAACTCACCCTTTGTGTTCTGAATCAGTTATATTACTTCCAAATGATTTATAAATAGTAAATACCAAATTTGTAGTGAAACATATATTTTGAGCAAGATTGAACTAAATGCAAATGCTGCAACTTTTTGTAATTTGCGGAGCAAGAAGAAAGAGATAGAGAGAGAAAGAGAGTGTGAGAAAAAGTCCACAGCAGCTCAACAAAAAGAATTAGTATAGAGAGCGAAAGAGAGAGAGAGAGAGGGAGAGAGAATGGAATCCGAGCTTCGAAATGGTATAAAGGCATCGAGATCTGCGTGTGACACGTTGCTACTACTACTACCATGTTTGCTTCAACAACAAGCTTCAATGCCGGTACTTCTCTCTCTCTAGCTCTCTTTCTCACTTGAACGTTGAAACTCTGTTTCCGAATCTGGGAACCCATTTTTCTTATTCTTCTTCTTCTATCACCCACTTTAGTGTTCCACGCTGCGTATTCCTTAAGATACGCCGTTAAAGCTCACTTAATAAATCATACCTTTTATACACACATATATATATATATATATTTGGTATAACGTTCTCTTTCTTTGTTCTTCTCCACATTTGCTGCTTCACTCACTGATTGCTCTTCTTCCCCATTTTCAGGCTTTTCAGGTTTTCTTCAGTTTTCTCTCTCTCTCTCTGTCTCTCTCTTTTCTGTGAAATTGTTGTTGTTTTGTTTTGGAAAGTTCAAGAGTTCTGGGTGTATTGTTGGTTGAGCTATGGGTTTTTAGATGTTGAATGAAAGTTAGGAGAAAATGCTGGTTTTTGTTTAGAACTCTTTCTCACTCTGCTTCGTTGCTCAGAAATTTAAGTGAATTAGAAGAAATATAACGAATTTCTTTATGATAACAAGTGAGTATACTTTATTATGCCTTTTGTACTTCTATATTGCTGTTATGTTGCTCTGTTTCTTTTGCAAGCTTAGAGATGAAAAAGGGTTTTGTTCAATTAATGGAGTATGGAAAATTTTGTTTATTTTTAGATTTTGTGGAGTCCTGAAATGGCAGGTGACTGACAAGGTTAATTTTTTATTATCAAAATTGGATCCAAGTGATTTTTTAGATGAACTTTTCTATTAAACTATGGAGGAATAGCTTCCAACTTTACTACGAATTTGAGGTTGAAGATTTCCACTTTTTTCATATTCTGCTAAACAGATTTCAATGTGATTATTCAGTCTTCGTTTCAGAAACAAGGTTTTCTCAGAATAAGCTTCTTTGGACAAAGAGATTATGTTTTCTGCAAGGGGATTAGTATCAAACTAGCAATACGATTTATGTCAATTATTTTTTTATTTTTTTCTCTGAAGATGGTTAAGTAGTTTCACTGAGATCCTTTAGTCGATGTTCTTTCTTCAAAATGACCCCATTTTCTTCTTCATGTGGTTGAGAAAGAATTTTTTTTTCCCCTAGATTTTACTTGTGAAAATGAGTTGTTTTGAACTGTCTTTGAATTGTACTCTTTTTTCAAAATTTTGCTGGCTTTTGAAAGGAAGCTTATGGATATTCAAACTTAAAATTGTAATCTAGCGAGACTAATACGAAAGTATTTGTTTCAGTTTGAAAAAGTGTGCAATTTTAAAATCTTTTCAGAAAGTCTCAGCTATTACATCAGTATGGAACATCCTTCAGCAAACCGTAATTTCTATAATGCCAGCAGTTTTCTTTTCTTTTATTTTTTTAACTGCACTCTTTTTTTCAAGAAAAAGTGGCTCATGAATATTTGTTAAATTTTTGCAAGATGGAAAACAAAACCCGAAAATGTTGTGCCAAAATTTTCATAAATATTTGGACTTGACTAGCTGTTAGGGAAAACACAAAACAGATAGAAAATTTGTTTATTCCTTTGAACCAGTTGAAAATTGGAAGCTATATTACAAAAAAAAGTTTTGGTTGTTTTTTTTCCCTTTAGTATGTGTTTTCTTCATTTATTTATTCCATGGACTGAACAAGTTTTGAGAATCTTTGATTCAAGAAAGAGAAAACGAAAATAAAAATAAAGCTGAAAAAGGGATTCTTTCAGCATTCTATTGCATGCTTTAAAGCTTTTTTCTCTTTAATGGAAAATATTATGTTTTTACTTTTGTTATTTTATTAAGGACACTTTTTTTATTTTAGACTTCTAGATAATGTTGATTATGCTAAAATACTTGTTAGATCTTTGACTTTTATTCTGTAAGAATATTTTGATGTATGGTAGCCGAGGCAATGTCAACTTTGGATAGAAAAAGGTTTGCCTTCTTTTCCTATATCCATTTGGTATGATTACATGTAAATTAAAATATTTTACGAATTTAAGGAGAATTATCTGTTGATTTCAAACTGTTTACTTGATAGTGTCATGAACTATTGATAGTCAAGAAGATCACGGACTGACCTTTAAGTGTTGTACAATTTCTCTTGTTGGATGTGGCCTACAAGATTAGATCTCTCTCTTTCTCTCTCTCTCTCTTGCTGGGTTGGGCTTTGGGTAGACCAGATCGCCGTGACTGGGGTTTCTTTCAGTTCTGGTCGAGTTAGTTTATAGGTATCTGGTTAAACGCTCAAAAGGTTTCTAGAACTGCTATTTTGCTTTTATTACTCAACAGTTTGGACAAGGATGTGCCACTTTCTTTCTTTTTCTTATAATCAATCATTAAATAGGCCAAACTGATGAGTTTTGTACTATGCACACACACACACACACACACACACACATTGATATGGCAATTTGTTATTCTTTTCAGTGTTCTGTATGCTACAGATACAGAATTAAAGTTCTTTGCTTTTTCCATTTCTTTCCCAATGACTAGCTGTAGTTGTTCCTTCGATTTCTACGATGTTAAGATGATCAAGAGAAATATTCTGAGACGTTTATCATGTTGCAGGGAATGAAGAAGAATTGCTGAGGTTACACTTATATTCTTTGTTGTGATCAAGAGATCTTTTGATCTCTTGACAAAGATTACTATATGAAGCCACATTTGGTCTATGCAACATTCTTTTTCCTCATACAGCTGGTTTTTATTCACCAAACTATAGCTGATCTAGATTCAGACAAGCAAGCCCTCCTTGATTTTATTTCTAATGTTCCTCATGGTCCTAAAGTTAACTGGAGTCCTGCCAAACCAGTTTGCACGTCTTGGGTTGGCATCAATTGCAGCTTGGATGGATCCCATGTGCTTGTTGTCCGCCTTCCGGGTGTTGGAATGCATGGACCAATTCCAGCCAACACGCTTGGGAAACTGGATTCCCTTACGACCCTTAGCCTTCGATCCAACCGCCTCAATGGGAGTCTCCCTTCTGACATTCTCTCCCTCCCTTCCCTCCGCTACTTATACCTTCAAAATAATAATTTTTCAAGTAATATTCCCTCTTCTCTGTCTTCTCGGCTCACCTTTCTTGATCTGTCCTTCAACTCCCTCACTGGCAACATTCCAGCCACAGTTCAAAATTTAACAAACCTCACTGGGCTGAACCTTCATAACAATTTGCTCAGCGGACCCATCCCCAACTTCAACCTCACAAGGCTTAAGCATTTGAACTTGAGCAACAATCACTTAAATGGTTCAATTCCTGCAGCCCTCAAGAAATTCCCTGCTTCTTCCTTTAAAGGGAACTCGAAATTATGTGGGCCACCACTAAACCAGTGCTCTCTTATTCCTCCCTCAGCTTCTCCTCAGCCAGCTCATTTACCACCTGGGCCAACTGCAAAGCCAGAAGCTGGCTCCAAAAAGAAACTGAGTTTTCGAGCTATTGTTGCTATAGCAGTTGGTGGATCTGCAGTGTTGTTTATACTATTTCTGGTTATAGCGTTTTGCTGTTTGAAGAAAAAAAACAGAGATGGCAGTGGTGTAGCAAAAGCAAAGGGTGGAAGGAGTGAGCAGCCAAAGGAGGATTTTGGGAGTGGAGTACAAGAGGCTGAGAAGAACAAATTGGTTTTCTTTGAAGCTTGTTCTTATAATTTTGATCTTGAGGATTTACTAAGAGCTTCAGCCGAAGTGCTGGGTAAAGGGAGTTATGGAACTACATACAAGGCCATCCTGGAGGAGGGAACAACAGTGGTTGTGAAGAGGTTGAAAGAAGTGGTCGTGGGGAAGAAAGAGTTTGAACAGCAAATGGAGAATGTGGGGAGGGTCAGTCAGCACCCAAATGCAGTGCCTCTTCGCGCTTATTACTATTCCAAGGATGAGAAACTCCTCGTCTATGACTACGTACCAGTTGGTAGCTTTTCCACATTATTACATGGTATGTTCATCTTGTTGTTACTTCTACTTTTATTTGTTCTTTTCATCGGTGAGCCTCCATTATGTCTTATAATAAATTAAAATGAACTTTGTAAATCACTAGCTGTAAGACCAGGATTTTAATTTTTAATTTTTAATTTTGTGAAGAACAGAAATCTAATTCTTAGTGCTAATAGCCACACGACAGTATATGTTACTCATAATTAGTGAAATAATGGTTTTCAGAAAGCTTAAAAGAACATAGTATGCGTATTTTGTTCTTATAATTTGCCTCTGCCTAGGTGATTGCATGAGATATTACTTGGAAATTAATCCTCCACCTTGTCCAACCTTGCAGGGTACCGAGAAAGTGGACGAACCCCACCAGACTGGGACTTAAGATTGAAGATTTCGCTTGGATGTGCAAGGGGCATTGCCCATGTACATTCAGCTGGTGGAGGTAAATTAATCCATGGTAACATCAAGTCCTCCAATGTCCTCCTCACTCAAGAACTCAACGGCTGTATCTCAGATTTTGGCCTTGCTCCTCTTATGAACTTTCCAACTGTTCCTTCCAGAAGTGTGGGGTACCGAGCTCCAGAGGTAGTTGAAACCCGGAAAGCTACTCAGAAATCTGATGTATATAGTTTTGGTGTTGTACTTCTCGAGATGCTGACAGGTAAAGCACCAGTCCATTCACCAGGACGTGACGAGATTGTTGATCTTCCTAGGTGGGTTCAGTCTGTTGTTCGAGAGGAATGGACAGCTGAGGTGTTTGATGTAGAACTCATGAAGTATCAAAATATCGAAGAAGAGTTGGTACAAATGCTTCAAATAGCTATGGCATGTGTGGCAAAGATGCCTGACATGAGACCAACTATGGAGGAAGTTGTTCGGATGATAGAGGAGATCCGGCCATCAGATTCTGGAAACCAGTCATCACCGGAGGACAGCAAACCCAAAACTCCAATTGCACAGACCCCATGAATGGCCTAGCCTTGCCTCCATCAGTATTCTAAACATTCTGTCCAGAAATATTATAAGCTCTTGCATAAAATTACTTTCCAAAAGGCATGTGGTCGGGCTATTAGAGCAGGTCTGCACAAGCCAAGCATATAAAGAAAACATTTTTTTTTTCTTCCTTTCCGACTCTCTGTCCATTTGTGATTCTTTTTAGTATCTTAGCTAAGCAGAAATGGAGTGATTAGCATTTTTATGTCCTCTCAAAACATATACAAGTTGGTTTTATGCTGTAAGTATCAGCAAGTTCTGCAAAATTCCTTGGAAGAAAAGGGAAAAAGAAAACTCCTCCTCTGTAAATGTATTGTTGCCACGCTTTGAAGAACTCGATCTGGGGCATATTATGCAAGAATTCTTGTTGTTTCTTGCAGAACCTGTTGAAATACAACCAGGAAATAGCCAAGCGCAATCTAAACTTCTTGAAACTGCGTAGCCCCTGTCTACTTAAATTGCAATATAACAAATGAAAACTTCTTCATAAAAAGTTCAACTTGGAGTTCATATAATGGAGAATGAAAGTCTTGCGGTAAACGAAAGAGAATGTGTAAAACTATGTTTCGGAGACCCAAAGTATTTTGTTTTTTATTTTTATTTTTATAGAACTCTTAATTGAAGAAAAAACAACAGTAGGAAATATATGGATTTTATACTGAATTATTGTCATCTCCATCCTATTTTCTACCAACTTGGAGTTTTCTAATTTCCTTTTAACATGTAATTGTAAAATTTTTATCAACGATGTTGTTTTAGAACTAACAGCAATCATAAAAGCATAACTTATCCAGCATATCACCAAACCACTCTACAGTCCAACTGATATTGCTTTTTTTTTTTTAAAAAAAAAGTAAACCAAACTGGGCCTAAAAGAACCATCCATATCTGCTGTTAAAATAATATGAATTTTTTGTTAAAATACAAAGTCATAATCCAGAGCCCAACATCTAAAAAGGAGAACAACATATATGTAACACTTTGAAACTCTGTATCCTACACTTTCTCTAGCACATCTTCCAAAGAGAAAGAAACAACGTATAATGGCCAAAATAAAGGCTCATCTATAATTTTTTAGTTCAACAGTATTTTCTTCCTTCTACATATTCAAGAAATAGGAGAATCATGCCACCAAGTTAACGACTAGAGTCAAAAGAATTCATGTTCACCAAGTCAGCACCACTAACATATCTAGCAACAAACGACACTAACCGGAAAGGAGCACCGATTAGGGGAGCCTCTGAGAGTGGAACACCAGCCTCTGCATCAGTCTCAGCAACCTGCAACTCTAAATCTCGAACTTCATTCTCATCCAATGGAATTTGAACAATTTCATTAGCTGCATCAGATGCTGAAGGCTTGATAATTTCATCATCATGATCAGAACTGGTATTACTAATGCCGTTCCTGTCCTCTTCAACTGGAGCTCCTTCAACTGAATCTGACTCTTGAATTGATATGGACATAGTATTATCCTTGATCGGTGTTAGGTGATCTGGAACACTTATATTTACAGGAGACATGGGATCAGGAGCACTAGCAGTTGAGGAAAGCCGAGCAATTGCAGTATATCGATCAAGCTCAACATACAACTCATTCACCTGCAAAAACAAACACAACAAAGAAATAAAACTTAACAGATATAAAGAGAGAATCGTAGAAACTAATTTCAGGTCTGCTTCCAACAAGCATACCCACACAACTCTCCTAGATTCAATAAAAGTAGCACAATACCATTTGAAAAATTCCTGCAATATGTTGGTACTAAATAGACTGAAGCAGTAGAACTTTCTCTCGTGAAAGTTGAAACGTTGACTATTGACAAGTGTTACCTTTTCAACAAGGTCTGCATTTTCTGTAATTAATTTTTCGACCAGTGCACATGCTGCTTCTACCTGAGAGCTCAAATCCTCATGCTCGGTAGATTGCTACATAAGATACAGAAAGTAATTAGATACTGTGTGCTAAACCAACCAACCACCCCCTCTTCTCTCTTTTCCCTCCTTGTTCTCTGAAAAACATGCATCTATACCATTAAACGAGCAAATTCAGAACCAAACCTTTGTAACTTCATCTGATGGCTGAGTTGAGGAAATAGTCTCAAAATCCTTAATTTGCAACTGAAGACGAGATATGTTTTCCTTCAGGTGTTGGTTTTCTTGTAAAGTATTGTGTCTGGATTCTTCCAACTCCACCACCTGCCGAGCTTTATTTTTTAATCCCATATCAGAACAACTACATAATATACTGCACTGCTTGTCACCAAATGACGGGATATATTTGAGATGAGGGCATTCATTTGATAGGAAAGGGATATAATGAACAAAAGGACTATAACATAACAGGAAGGTGCTGAGATACCAAATATCATATTAATAATGCATCCATCCTAAGAAAAAAATCTTCAAATAGAATATCACAAGTTGCTGAACCTTCCCTACGGAAGAGTTTAAGCAACAAAACACTTCAAATAAACATGAGCTGGTATCATCCTTATTTAGTTAGTTTATGATCTCTCCAGGCAAAAAGAAAAGGAAAATGATAATGATAAACAAATTGGAAATTAATTGCAACCACCACATTAAACTAAACAAAATGTGGTAAAAAACTTGATACATTAAAGGACCCACTTTAATGCCTTCTATTTATTAAAAACTAAACTTTATTGATGAAAAGACATTACATAGAAAAAAAGAGGAATAGAAATCCTCAAATACACAATAGAAAAAATTGCTAATCAAAATAAGTTCAATAACATCTTTCCAACTCAAATAAATAAGACACTAAGACATCCTTAAACTCATTTGAAGTAGATGCCCATAAAGAAGCCAAAAACTCGATATAATCCCATAAAGTCCACACATCTTGACTCTCCTTTTTTATGCCATTAGCTAGGTTTTATTAGTAGAGTGTGGAACAGTGAACAGTCTTACAGTAAAAACCTGATTTCTTCAGCCTATAAGATAATTAAACAATGAGCTATTAACTTCTGTTACATAAGTACAGAGAGAGAATAAAAAAATAAAAAATAAAAAGTAAATACACTGTCACCCTGAAATGAATGAGCAATTTAAATTAAATAGATCAACTAGATTACTTTGGTGGATGGACCTGTTTACCTGCATTCTTAGTCTAGCAATATCATGATTCAGATTAGCAATTGATTCTTTGGTCATATCCTGCAATAGAAAGAAATGATAGGAAAAAGTAAGTCTCAGAGTATAAAGTAGGAAGATTGGATAATTAATTATTAAGTTTCTAACTCATGACCCACGAACGGGGTGCATATTCAGTTATTTGTATAAGCATTCTTGTGTGTCCGAGTGCAGGACTGTGTGTGTAGAGAGAGGCACAGAGATAGAGAGAGAAGCACAAGTGATCTGAATTCTGAACATATCACTACACTACCCTATAGCAAACTGCAAAACTAGAATTAAGATGGCCAACTAAAAATTGAATTGAGAATCGCACTTCAAATAACTTTTGCAAAATTTTCTGAATGGATAGTTAGGGTCACATTTGAATCTCATATTCATACAGCTGTATCAAGCACTTCAATAGCGTACATGTATACATGGCAGCAAACAAATATGCCAGACAAAAAGAAAGACTTACCTCCTTTAGCATCAACGAATGTTTTTCATCCTCTAGATGTTTAATTCTTTCCTGTAAGCTTACCTGTGGAGCATCATAGAAATAAAATTAAACAAATAATAAAAACATTATTTTTTCTTCAGCATTAGATAGATACAGCAGAAGAAGGCATGATGGGAATCAAGATGGGCCAAAGTAATTGATTATTAATGGGGAAAGGCAAAAAGTTTCTCGCAGCTGATGTTGACCTCTTTCAAATCCCAAGTGGTTTTTTCATCTATTAACTGGTTGATCTCCTCCTCCAATCCAACCTGCACCTAACACATTATCAGATACCAGTTCCTTGAACTTACAAAATTTTATCGAACTATTTTAAAAGATTAAAGAATGACCATATGCAAGTATAGTAGAGGGCAAGAATAGAGGTGTTATAAATTGACAGGTCAACAAATTTCAAGAAAGTCCTATCGTCAAACTAGGCTCACCTCTTTCTGCAAGAAGGAATCTTTTTCATCCTGTAATTGAAGAATTTTCATCTCTAGACTAGCCTGCAAAATTAATCAAAATAAACCAGGTAAGAATACATGAAATAAAAAATCCAACATTTGCGAAAATGAAAAGTAAAAGGAGATTAATGCATAGACCAACTGTTCATCAACTAATTTTCTTATTACCGCTTTCTGTAAATGAGAATTATTTTCATCTTGTAATTGTTTGACTGCGTCTTCAAAGGTAGCCTGAAAAAGAAATATATTATATTAAAGATAAGATAAAGCATACCCGAATATTCATTTAAACTTCAGTTCAAATTAGAATATAGTACCTCTTTATGTAAATGCGAGTTGTTTTCTTTCTGCAGTTGCTTAATTGTATTTTCTAAGCTAGCCTGTGAGTTGTTTTCTTTCTGCAGTTGCTTAATCGTATTTTCTAAGCTAGCCTGATTATAATAAAAAACAAACAAACAGCAGTATGAAAATTAAAACAAGCCCTTATGATAGATAATCATTATACAACTGCATTATGGAAGATAAAACTGAAATAGCAACATTATGAAAGATATTAGCTAATCTTGATTGGACCATCCTCACAGTTGAATTTACATTGACTTACCTCTTTCTGTACGTGCAAATCTTTTTCTGTTTGTAATTGCTTGATTTTTTCTTCTAAGGTAGCCTAAAAATGAAAATTTGTCATTAGAAACAAAATCAGTAAATTACGTTGTATATTGACAAAAACAATCAGGGTGATATAAGCAAAAGAGAAGTGAAAAAAGCAATCACACTTAAGCATCGTGATTATTTTTAATTGCTTGATTTTTTCTTCTAAGATAGCCTAAAATTGAAAATTTGTCATTAGAAACAAAATCAGTAAATTATTTTGTATATTGACAAAAACAATCAGGATGATATAAGCAAAAGAGAAGTGAAAAAAGCAATCACACTTAAACCATATTTATTCTTACCACTCTTTGGAGCCACTGCTGTTTTTCAGATTCAGCTAAAGCGGACTGCTATTAACATTTGGGAAAAGAATAACAAATTAGCCCTAGATCATGAAAACCCAGAAAAAGATAAATACAGCACAAGATGAGACATAATATTAAGTATTTTTCCTCTTATCATGTTAGATGCTCTACTCTCTGTTTTATTCTTTCCTACTGTTGGCGAAAAGGCTGACTAAACCAGCAGGGTCCCGAGTACCCTATTGTATTGTATTCGAGATGGGCTTGAAAAAGGACCCGTGAGAAGCCGTTTCCACCAAGCTAAGGAACAAAAGCAGATTAAGAGAGCACAACGGATTTTAACAATCCTAGAAAATAAAAATGCAAATTAGAAACATGGTATCTATTTTTTCTCATGCTGTGTTAGAATTAGCTGACACAATTGATTGGACTAGAACAGTACATTAATCTAATAAAATTTCAATTTCTTATACATAGATTATAGATAAACCAATAACAAGTGCATAAAATGTCCGTAAATGGCTCATTTTATGTTACTGGTCCCAGTAACATTAAACCCCATCCATCATAGTTAAAATGTTTATAGTTCTAACTCACTGCTAAATTTGTAAACTTTGACTTTGAAACAATTAAAAATTATTTTCATTATCCATGTTTATGATTACCACTTTTATGTTCGAGTTAGCAACAAATATTTAAAACAATAGAATTTGCCACAATAAACATTTAATACTTTATACTAAATACAAAACCATCCTTACACATTCTGTGCCATTGGGTTGATGCCTATAGAAATCAGCATCCACATAGTTTCGATCAACTGCAGCCTCAGAAACTTGGCCCTGACCATCCTTCCCATTGCTCTGGTGATTCTGAGCTACGGAAGCTGTTTCTCCTCCACCAACCGCAACCTCCTCCGCCACAGTTTTAGCCTGTTTGTTCTTCTTTTTCTTGTTTTTCTTCTTCTTCTTCTCATCCTCCATCTTCACTCTCTTCAAATTCTCAGAAACTCCCACTTAATTGCACAAATCCAGATCCCTCAGATTCCAAAATCACAAAAATTCCAACCTCTCACCTGCAACCACACAGTTTCCATCCAATTTAATTAAACATAGGAATGCATCTAAAACAATAAATTCCATTCATCAATCAACTTTTGAAAAGTTTGCATTTTTGGATCGGAACAGGGAAAATACTAATAAATTCTGATCTAAATTTGAGGCTCCATGAAACCCTAATCTTCCAGCCTATCATTATCGATAGAAAATAAAAAGGAGATAAAAACACAAAAACCCTATATTGCACGAATCCAGATCCATCAGATTCCAAAACAACAAATTCCCAAGTTTTCACATGCGACCACATTGCATCCAGTTCAATCATTCTTTAATCATTCAAAGAAATGCTTCTGTTATACCAATTTCATTAAATCAATCAGCTTTTCAAAAAGTTCGCATCTTTGGACCGGAAGGAGGACAAACTTAGAAATTCTGAACTAAATGTAAGGTTCCATGAAACTCTATTGTCCTAATTCAGCTACCATTTATCTTTCAATAAAAAATAAAATAAAATAAAAATCGAAACTTGCAATGTGAAATGCCAAATGAATAGAATGTTAGAGAAGTACCTTCAGATCCAAAAAATCTTAGCGTTTAGTTTCCAGGAGAATTCCGAAAAACATATATGGAAAAGTGAAAAAAAAAAAAAAACAATGTGAGAGAGAATTGGGAAATATAGCTATATGACCACTTGGTAAATAAATTTCGGTTTGCTTTTGGCAGCATAACTTCTTTCCTCTTCCCTTTCAAAAAAAATAAAAATAATAATAATAATAATAACTTCTTTCCTTTTGTATTGATGAGATTCTTTTCTAATTATAATTTTAATTCTTTTTTGGACAGAATAATTATTTTTCGATTCAGAGATATTTAGACTTTTGCTATTTTGTTATCGATAATAAAAATTATCAATAGACTCTGAAATAATAAATATTAATTTGATATATTTAATTATATAATAATTTTTTTATCCTAAAATCTAAATGAAAAGAATATTTTGGACAGAATAATATTTTTCATTCTTTTATCCTCTTTAATATTGCAATGGTGACTGGTCTGTATATATTGGACAGAATATTATTTTTTGATTTGAGTCTAAATATTTTAGATTATCGTTGGCTTTACTCTTGTTTTTTGATATTATCGCTGGCTTTACTTAGAAGACACATTCCGTTTATTGCAAATAATAATAATAATAATAATAAAAGGACACACACAGTTTGTTATTGGTTAGTGTATAATTATTTATTTTCGCTAAATTATACACCCTAATTTGATTTTGACATTCCAAATAAAAAAAGGGATTTTTTTTTACTAAATACTATCTGAATTTTATTGTTTATGGCACATTAATTTATGCATCAGAATCTTATATGCAAACATTGTTTGTGATTTTTACTTGAGATAAAAAGAAAATTAAAAGAGCTGAAAAATTTAGATGGGACATTATGGAAAAGAGAAAAAACAAAACTTTTTCAGTTTAAAGATGTAATGAAACAGTATCAAAAAAAGAAAGATGAAGTGAAACGGATAAGGACGAAAATACAATATTCGGTGAAAATAGGGTTATATTATAAAAGGGTGTACGATAGCAGAGCTCAAACCCTCCTGGTGCTTGCAAAAATCGGGGGGCTTGGGGGGTTTTTGTTGTGTGTGTGTTTGGCAAGAGAGAAAATAACGATTGGTTGGTAGTGGGTTTGGGGGGGGCTTTGGGAAGTGGGCGGCTGTGGATCTGCTTGAAACCCGTTTCCTTTTGCTTTCCGCTATTTCCGTCCCATCGTCATTTTCCAACCTTTTTCCTTTCCAAACCCCTCATTTTTCTTTCCCAGGTACTACTTCGTATTTTTCTTCTTTCTTTTCATTATTTTTTTCCTTTTTTTTTTTTTTTTTCCTTGGTCTCTTCGATTTCTTGGGTAAAGTCATCCCTCCTCATCGTCTTTTGATATACAGTATCCTGTTTTTATCGTTTAAGTTTTTGTCTTTTTTTAGTTTGAGTTCTGAATTGATCAAAACTTTTAATGGGTGGTTTTGAGTTTTTCAGGACCTGGGTTTTGAAGGAGAAATACAAAATATATAATGGCTTCGAAGCGTATCTTGAAGGAGCTTAAGGATTTGCAGAAGGATCCCCCTACTTCTTGCAGCGCTGGTACTCTTTCAATTTCGATTTTTTATACCATTAACATTTTACAGCTTTCATTATAATTTACCCATATTGTATGATTATGTTAGATAACCAAAAATAAAATAAAATAATGATTAGAAAATAATGATTACTCATTTTTACTCTGGCTGTAATAATTTGTTAGGAAATATTTAGTTGGTGGCACTTGCCGTTGATTTTTGAAATAGTATAGGCATCATAGGTTTTTTTTATCTCCGCTCTTGCTTTCAATTGGGTTCCGCCTGTTGGACTGTCTCGTTTTCTTTTAGTACAGCTTGATATTCCCATTAGGCCATAGCAAACAATAACGCGGCCTAAGAGCATAATCCTGTTCATTCGCCAGCCATTTAAAACTTTATGATGTCATGGATGTGACCTCTACTGAATGTAGAATGCAGTTTTGTTAAATGTTTGTAGAAAAAGTGGCACTTCAAAATTTTAAATTTCATAACTTTTGAAGTTTTGTATTTCTGATGACAATAGTTTAAATATTCTATTCTTGGCCTTCATCTTTTTTCTGTTTCGAATGGGAAAAGGTGTGGATCTGATGAGAGGAAAAAAACTTAAACAAATCGCTGCAGAACTGTTTCTGTTATGGTATAAAAATAAAAAGTTGTCTCTTATGGGTCTGCTTGGTCTTGTACAGGTCCTGTAGCCGAAGACATGTTTCATTGGCAAGCTACCATTATGGGACCCCCTGATAGCCCATACTCTGGAGGTGTTTTCCTAGTTACTATTCATTTTCCTCCTGATTATCCCTTCAAGCCGCCTAAGGTAATACACGGTTGTTTAATGTTGAATTGTCCACCTTATGTGATAGAGGGTGTATTTTTAAGAAGGCTTATGATCTTTTCGCTTTTAGGTTGCATTCCGAACTAAGGTCTTCCACCCAAACATCAATAGCAATGGAAGCATTTGTCTTGATATCCTCAAAGAACAATGGAGCCCAGCTCTTACAATTTCAAAGGTTTGAGTTTTGCACTCATGCAGTTTATGCTGCAGCGTTTTTATTCGTCAGTTTCCTCACTAAATTTTTGATAATATTAGTATTTTGGTTTGGCTTATCCAATGTTCATTATACATGCTTTGATATCAAATCATAAAATTCACATTCCAACTTTAAATTTTGAATTTCATTCTTAAATTTATGAACACTTTCCACACCATCTATGTTTAGCATAATAGGAAAGCGCAGCTTTACATTCGGATGGGGTCGAAGAACTTGTTTTGTTGCTGCTACTACTTCTACTAGAAGTACCATATAGGATAGCATAATAAATGGCCTTTGATTTAGATTCTCACTTTTTGCTTATTTGTATAGAGAATATTAAGTAGACCGTCTAAGTTTTTTAATATTTCCTAAATTCATTTGGACTTATTTTATTGCTTGCACCATTCTTTATTCTCTCTGCAACTCTCTTTTTCTCTTTCTCACTGGGCTGAACATTTGTTATTTTCTTGTAACCACGCTTCTTTGTTATTTCGGACGCTTTAGTATCATTTATTTATTTTTTTATTTTTTTTGGGGGAAGTTTTGTAATCGGTTTTACATTTGACAGTTTTCTTTGGTTCAAAGTGTGAATACTAAATTATACTTGCATACAAATCAGGTATTGCTCTCAATCTGCTCATTGCTGACCGATCCCAATCCTGATGATCCTCTTGTACCTGAGATTGCTCACATGTATAAAACTGATCGGGCCAAGTATGAAACCACCGCACGTAGCTGGACTCAGAAATATGCCATGGGATGACATTGCCTTTTCCAGCTTTTTAATGTTTTTTGTTTTTGGGGGAATGGTAGGGGGATGGTTGGGTTTATCAATTTTGGAAGAAGGAAAAAAAACTGTGTTCTTCCACCAAGTAATATTACAAAAGAAAAGGTATGATCAAGATTTCTTTTTTCAATTGTTGTTGTCGCTGTTGTTTTTATGTACACTTTGTTGCTTGATGCTGTTGTGTGTAGAATAGTCAGTATTGTATCACAACTGAAGCTTTGAAAGTTTCAAGCTCAACCCGTCAACCGAGTGTTGTTTTTCAGTTCTACCATCTGTTCGTGTCTTTCCTTTTTTTTTAAGTTATTTTTCTTTATTTTCGTTAAAATGTTTGATTTATTATTATTTTAAAAGAAATTTTGAAACTGTGATATCATTGAATTTACTTGGGTTTGGAATACATGTTTAGATATGGTTTAATTGTTTAAGGAAAACTTAAAGAGATAATTAGAAAACGAGTTAATCACACCCACTACTGGAATAGGAAATTAACCATAATTCTACCCCTTCCTTCCTCTGGTACATATATATATATAGCAGAGGAAAGCCAAGAAAGGCTTTAAATTGTTGATGTTCTTTTTTGCTCCATTACTGTTTGCTTCTCTTCCTCTGTAAATCTTATTAGCAGCAAATTAATTAACACACAGAAAACCTCAGAGAGAGAGAGAGAGAGTAGTTTCATATTCATATAAACGTTTCAGCCTACCCTACCTTCGTTCCTCTTCTTCTTGATTGTTTTGTCTATTCTTTTTGTTTATATTCCAATTCTTGCAGTTCTTTTTATGTCCTGAGACTGGAGCTTTGAGAGTCTAGCTCTCTTCCTTTTGTTTAGGATAAAAATAAGCATATTTTAGGCCCTGTTTGACATGGTTTCTGATAAGCTAAAAGCAGTTTTTAAAGTTTAAAAGCTGTTTTCTGAAAGTGTTTGATTAATATTCTGAAAGTACTTCTGGCCTTCACAAGTCCTTTTAACCAAAGCCAGTGAAGATTTGCTTTTTCAAAAAGTATTTTTGAAAAAGAAGCAAAAGCTATGTCAAATAGAGCTTTAATATAGATAGCTAGAGAAACCTAAAAGAACTTAATAAGTTTCCAAGAGAATAAAAAAAGAACTCCGAACCGGAACAGAATATATGCAGAAGAAAGGTTAATCAAGAAAAAGAGGAAGAAAGATACAATAGGTCGAATAAAGCTAAGAACAAGAAGACTATGCACAACGGGACTCATCAACTAAGGTATGTTTATAAGAAACACAAACTTTGATGAAAAGGTTACAAAATATGATAAAGTACGATCCCAACCGAAAAGTTTAATTAGAAGAAAGATTATTTTTGCTTCAGCCGTTGTAAACAATAAGATTTTGTATAAGTAGGATTATGAATTTTTAAAATGTCTGTGGAACCATTCAAGTTGGCAACTCTTTTATGATCAATCCCTTCTCTTTTGTGTGGTACAACTTTGTGTGCTTGAAAGTATTACCCCATCCATTAATTTAATATATTAATGATTCCCATATAATGAACCACAAACCATATATATTCTTTATGATCCTTCAATTTCCAATTGTTCATAATTTGAACACTTTCGAGTTTCATTTTCTGGGTAAAATTTTTTTTATGGATTTTAATTAATATTAATATTCTTTGTAGCATGCACTAACAAGAATCGTGATTAATTAGTTCCTAAAAAACTATTAAAATCTTGTCTTCTTTTCTAACATGTACCGCTAGAAAAGTTGTTACACACACACACGTGTGTGTAATCAAAATGCGATTGTTTGAATGAATAATTTAGGATAATTGCACTTTAGCTTTTCTAATTTCATGTTCTTTTGCTTTTGGTCATGGTCATTATTGTAATTGAAACATTTGGTAACCACATGTATTCAATTTCCCTTCGTGATATAAAACCAACGAAAAGTCATTCAATATGATAACATCCGCAATTTCTACTATAAAATAATAACAAAATCTGATCAACCATGGTACAAATATTGGCAGAATTCATGCATGGAAGACAAGGCAAAAATGTGTAGGAACTTTTTATTTTTTTATTTTTTATCCTCTTTTGTCAATAAGCCTTATTTAAAATAAAAGTTATCACAAATAGCCATGACAGCTGAACTGTTTAAAAAAAAATTATTAAAAAGCATTACCAAATAATAAAATAAGTTAAATGAAAAAAAAAAGATTTTTAAAATGAGGTAGATTTTAATTATGGTTGGAAATATAGGAATAAAGTCAATTGTCCTTTGAAACAAATTTTTTGGTTTAAAACCTGGTATTAAAATCTTTATTTCCCTGATTTAAAAAAAAAAACGAAAAAAAAAAAGAGAGTAATGAAGTCAATTGAAAAAACAATGTAGGTATAAATGTTAATTTGAAAATCTAGACTCTGGAAAAAGTCAAATGTAGAAAATTGTAATTTTTCTTAGAATATCTTGTATAATGAGCTAGCTGTCGTGAGTAAGTGCTTTGGGGCTTCAGAAACTTAAAAAGAGATGCCCAATCTTCAAAAGAAGAAGTAATTCAACTCATTCTGTATGGCCAAAAGTCCACCCTCTCTTCGCATTATTATTCAATTAATTCGGATAGAAAATCTTTAAAATGTTCAACTTAAATAAATGTTACTTTTCGAAAGTTAATTTTGTTACAATTATAATATTCAATGCCCTCATTGTGCTCTTGGAATTGTAACAAGCTGTTTCTTGTTATTATTATTTTAAAAGAAACTTTCAAAAAATTATAGTTAGGACAAAAATATTAATTTTGGTTAAGTTTAGTTTGATTTTTAAACATCAAATGGTTGAATTTGTAATTCTGCAAAATTACATATAACAATTCAATTTATAATTTAAAGAGTTTTCAAACTATATAATTTTATATTTTAATATTAAATATATATTATTTAATTTTAATTTTAATTAATAAATAATTTCTAATTAATAAATAATAATTCAACACATTTTTCTAACCCTACTTAAACTTTAAATGTATTGATGATTCCATTTTATCCTTTCACCTTTCTAAACAATAAATAATTTTTAAATATCAATTTTATTTAAAAAAATAATTAATATTTTTTTTTAATTTATAAATGTATTTAATTAAGCTCNAAATTAAAGCTTAATTTACGAATGGTTTGCCCTTCTTTTTTTTTTTTATTTTTTTTTTTGTAATACTTAATTTACGAATGGTTAGACTATAGCCAAAACCGCTAAATGAATGAACAGTCAACAACTTAACGAAATCAAAACCGTTAATAACGGTTCGATTAATTTTTTCGAAAACTATCCAACTGAACCGCGCGAACCCCATCCACAAACTGCATAAAATTAGCTAAAAATTTGGCCTCTGAGGCATAAAATTGATGTTGGGGTTTGATAAGACAAGGTGTCAGGGTCCCTATAATTTTGAAGTTATGTTTTAGGTTTATAGTTTACCAAAAAATGCAAAATGCTCATTTGGTTCTCATTGGAGTACCACTTTTGCATGAGGCTAATGGAGTGTGATGACCAAGAGTTTATAGAGTAAAACTTCGATGGGTTCGATGCCCATTTTATGGACATAGATTTTGTGTTGGTATGGGGTTGAAATGTAATGCCAATATTGGAGACCATGACAAAGGCATCGCTGCTATAACCACCAATCACATCCATTCTGAATATTTCAAAATTTTGAAAAAGATCAAAAGGGAGGATTTTGGTTTATACTTTTGAGAAAGCTAAACTTATTGAAGTGAAAGATGCTGTCAAGGTGGCTTTGTTGTACTTCTTGCACTGCGAGGTTCTTGGATAGCCCTTCAAAACAAGTTTTTGCGACTTGTAGAGGATCCAAATAACTAGAATCAGTATCGATGGGGTCATTTATATACAAGGAGAAAGAGTATTGTATTAAGCCTTCAAAAAATCCAATATAGTTGAAATGCAGAATACATCCGTCATGTATACCGTCATGTATGATCTGAAGGGTTTTCCACTTGCTTTCTAGGTAAACTCAAAAGTAGGGTGTAGTTTGATTACCGGTTTATTTTTTGGCTTTGGTTTTTGTTTTTGAAAATAAAAAATGAAAAATGCTTTTTATAACTATTATTTATTTATTTTTTTTGAAAAAACTAAAAACAAAAATGTGTTTCATAACCATTTCTATTTTTTTAACAAAAATCATTTTCACTTTTCTTTTAAAAGAAAAAAAAAACGTTAAAAAATCATTTTCATTTTTCATTTTCAGTTTTAATTTTTTTCTTTTTTTATCATTGATAATGCTAGAATATAAGAAAACTTGAACAAGGCTTGAACCTGAAATCGCCTATACTGACACCGTCTAGATGTGGCCAAAATCACAAATTGCTCGAATATGGTTGAAACCTAGACCACCCAATCATGGCTGAGCCTAGGATTACAGATCGAGACTAGAGTCTAGGATTGCCCGATTGGGGCCAAAGCTTGGGACTCCTTGGTCGGGGCCAATATTTGGGATCGCTGGGTCGAGGCCGGAACTTGAGACCGCCTAGTTCGCTGGAACCCGGGACAACCCAGTCTAGGTGGAACCAGGGACAGCCTGGTCTGGGCTGGAACCCGAGACAACCTGATCGAGGTTAGAAGCTGGGGCTGCCCGGTCGAGGCAGAAATTTGGGATCACCCGGTTGGAATAAAAACCTGGGATTGCCCAGGATCGCCCGATCGAAGCCGAAATCTGGGACCGCCCAGTCGGGCAAAAACATGGGACCTCCCTGTCGGGCAGGAACCCGGGATCTCCCGGTCAGGCCGGAACCTAGGACCGTCCTGTAGGGCCTGTATCCGAGACTGCTCAGTCCAGGCTGGAACCAAGGATTGCCAAGTACAGGCCGAGATGGCGTTGCCGGGACCAGAAGTCAAGACTGATACTCGTGACTGCATGGTTGGGCCGGTATTTAGGATAATTCGGTCAGGGTCAGAACTAGGGACCACCCTAGCAGCGCCTAAACCCGAGATAATCCAGTTGGGGCTGGAATCTGGAACCAACAATAGTCGAATATGGATTGTTTAAATTTATTTGTAAAGTTTTTTAAAAAATAGAAAAAATTAATAAAAACAAAATAACAAAAATAATTCTTTTTCATATAAAAAAAATCAAAAAATGATTGTTGTTTTTCATTTTAGCAAAACCATAAACAAAAACTATAAACCATAAATCATAAACCATAAACAAAAGCTAAAAACTAAAAATAAAAACTGAAAGCGTTAACAAACGAACCATAAATAAATCATTTATTGTTTTTTCTTTACTTATGTTGCTACAGTGCATTTTTTAACATTGAATATGTTGTAGGTGTGTACTTACGAGTTCATGCCTATTCTTGGTGAGGCAGGTTTTGTAGTTCTTGAGATGGAAAGTCACATCCCATCCCAATTGCTACAACCTCAAGAAATTCATCTTTTCAAAAAGCAATGTAATTACACTGTACAAAATAAAAAAGAAGAAGCATAAACTAGAGTTGATTTGCTTAAATATTTTATTTATTTACAAATCATAGCTCTAACTACCATTTGTAACGTGGCTTGTAGTATAAGGTACATTGGACTTTAACTCCAACTACGGAGGAGATAGTCAAGAACTACATGAGAGAATGGGCGATGGGTTTGGAAAACGTCGTTATATAACCCCACCAAATGTGGAGCCTGCAGCAGTTGAGCCCGTGGTGGAGCTTGCAGCTACTAAGCCAAGACCAACATTACAACACAAATGTAAGTGTCATTTAGTTAATACATATATTAGTTACTGTATAATTAAATAAGTTTGACATTGTAATTTTATATATATTACATTACGTAATAGTTGGATATGTTGGCTGGACGCACGAACGGTTTGGACTGACATTTCGATGGCATAGAGCGACACATACATATGTTCCACGAATGTCAAAAGTCCTTCCTTCAATCCATATAGGAACATCAAGCCAAGTTTGAACAATTTGTCTTGGAGAAAATCGGTGACATTAAGGTGTTATGTATGCAAATTCTTAAAAGACTACCAAAACCAGTATGAAAAGTAAAATTGTCATCTAATGGTTAATTTAATTTCTTCGGGTATTTTACGATGGCATTGGAACATTTTTCTATTTATGTGTGACAAGCATTAACGCACGATGACTCATCCTCTTCCGATACACCCAATCTGCCTTCTCTAGCCTTGTCCATAAACTCGTCGTACTTCGATACACCCATCTGTCGCATTCGACACTATTTGTGAACTCGTCATCCTTTGGTATGCCTCTTCTGCCTTATCTAGCATCCCTTGTGACCCCTTCGACGCCGCCTAAAGACTTGTTGTTCTTCGTTCCACCCTCTTCAACATTAAACTAGGACTCATCATTCACCGGTTCATCCTTTCTTACAATGCCAGAGGACTCGCCGCGAGACGACTTGTCATCCTTCAATACACCCCGTATGCCTTTTCTAGCACCGCCCATAAACTCGCCGTCCTTCGATACACCATATCTACCTCATTTAGCATTGCCCGTAACCCGTCGTCCTTGGGTACTACATGCCTTCCATCTTCTCTAGCATCCCATGTGAACCAGTTGTGTCTGACCAACCCCATTCGACCCAGCCTAAAGACTCATTGTTCTATGTTCCACCTTCTTTGACACTAATCGAGGACTCGTCGTTCACCAGTACACCCCATTCTTACACTTTCCGAGGATTTTATCGTCTTCTGATCCGCCTCCTCGGGCACCATGCAAGGACTCGCAATCATCTGGTCCACCTTATCTAGTCGTGTGGTGATGTATCACTTGAATGTGAGATGGTATGCTTTTACGACGTGATCCAGATGCATATGGCGTGGCCATAATGGAAGACGATACTAATTGGTTCTAGTTATATGTGTGCGTTGATATGGCTTTGAAGCGGATGGATGTGATGATAAGTATCTAGGACTCTTAGTTGGGATCATCAGCTATGGATATGGACCTCGCAATTGATAGCTCCTTATCACTCGTGCTCATATCCATTAAACTGCCAGAGCCACATTTTGATGGGACACCAATGGCCAATGCCGATGACTTGGCTATTGGCATTTAGCACTTATTTATTTGTCCAAAACATATATTGAAACTGTAATATGCTTTTTCTTTTGTTGCAATCAAGTTGAAGCAATCAACTAATTGTATATGCAAGTTGTTTATCTACTATTGTGTTTAGTGAAGTAAAAAAAAAAAAAACAAAGGAAAAGATAAATTACAAGAAAACTTATAGTTTGTCTGATACACCAGGCCTGTGGGACCACGACATACGAATTGTGGGCGAGTATATGACAGATTACTATCCCGGCCCCATGACGTAAACAGTTACAATCTTATTTAGTGTTTTAGCAAAAATGGACCCTGACATCCGATCAAACATTTTGCCTTATTGGATTGGGGTATTTTGCAAATGATGTAACTTGCTTGCAATGATTTTTTTGAATTTTATTTTTTCAATTTATGATGTTGAGAATTTATGAAGTACCTTGTATTACATGTTTTAAATTCAATGTTTGCGTTTGAAACTCTAGCCTCATGAAACGGGGTATCTGATTTGTGCCAGGGGTATATAACAAACTTATGTATGATACAATGCTCTCTGTTTGATGCTCTAGGCTCATGAGATGGGGTATTCGATTTGTTCTCGGAGTATGTGACATAATTCTATTTTTTGATACAATACTCTCTATTTGATATACCAGCCTTTTGTGGCGAGATATCAAATTCGTGGCCAAGGTATGGAAAAGTGAAAATCGAAGTTCCAAGAAAAATCAAAGACATGTGCGAGTAAGAAAAAAAGACATGCAGAGCTGTGATGGAATAACCACTTTTCATTCACATATTTACAAGTTCATCCATAACTAATTGAGTGCTAGGTTTTATTGGATCCTATTAAAAATATAAATTGGAAGTAGAGGAGACAAAACTATTAAAATGTAAGAGATAAAATAATTTTTTAACATGGCACCACTCAATGATGTGTGTTTTCACCTGCTTCCATAGTGACATTTGTATGAGCAAAACTCTGTTGTCGATTGGTAGCGCAGTCAAGCGGAACATGGATCGTATATGACCAGATTTCTTACGCCATCCATACTTCCACACATTGCGGTCCTCACCCTCGAGAAGAAATTTGACTCATTTCTAGGTCCAACCCTTCTTGCAAATCTAGGTGGACGTACAACCATACAATTTTGGCTTCTGATTGTATGGTTCATTTGGTATGGTGTCAGGTATTGGTCACTCTTGAACATGATGAGTTCTGGTATGAGATCCACAGTAATCAAGGCAATCAGAATGGGTATAGGGTTGCATCATTGAACCTGAATTTATTTGACATGTTTGTCATTCCTATTCGAAATACTGTTTAAACATGTATATCAATTAATTTGAACCTGAGAAAACTAAACTTTCATTTACAACATTAATAAGATTTTAGGTGTTTCGTCTTAGTTGGATGACTTGTCAGTAGGAAACTGTTGTTCTATAACGGATTAATTTTACTAAATGGAGAAAAATATTTATAAAGTTAATAAATAAGTTCATAGTTATAATATTAGGAAAAGAAATTCTCACTCTTTTGTATTCCCAACATGGCCGCTGCAAATCACAACCATATGATCCACTTACCATGTAACTTAAACAAATTGTCATTTTGTTTTACAAAATATTGTTTTAATGTGATATTTCAATCCAATTTATAATGAAAGTTAAAAAGATATTGGAAGGGGTCATGTATTCTTTACTATAATAAAAATTATTTCTCTAGTTTATACTTAACCTTTTATTCAAATAAAAATATATTTTTCTTCGATTCTTAAAGGTGCATCACCAATGGGCCTATAGATATGAAAATAATATTAGTTCAAAAAAATGTATCCATTTTTGAAATTTTAAAATCAAAGTGCAAAAGAAACAATAATTAGGAAGGCAAAAAGTAAATTACTCAAAAAATAATTGTTTGAGCCATGCAAAATTATTGGCTTCATGGATGAATCATAAGAAGAATGATTTTCTGTTAGGCCTAACAGTTGGAAGAACGATCGTCGTTGAGCCATATTGAGTATAGGAAGAACAATATATGTTGGTTCGTCAGTTGGAACGCTGAAATCTGTCGTTCCATTTTTCAGTTGGAATGCTGAAATCTGTCGTTCCATTTTTCAGTTGGAACGCTAAAATCTGTCGTTCGGCATTTGTGTTGGAACAGCGAGATTGTTTGGAAGAATTTAACTTGAAATATAAGTCTAATTGCATTGGGTTTATTCTCTATTGGTGTATTGTTTTTCAGATAAGAGTTTCATTTCAAGTGAGATTGCAATATCAAGAATCATATTCCTACTAGGATTTAAGATTGTCAAAGGCTATATAAAGTGATCAGAATTCATATTTTCGGTCTCTCTCTACACACACAAACATTCAACTGATCAAGCAAATACTCAGATTTTCTCTACAGAAATCAATATTCAAACTTTCAAGTTTCTAGAGTTTCTTAGACTTTCAGAATTGTTTAGTTTTTTCATCATTATTTTACTCGAATTTTATTTGTAAAGTCCTTTTAATTGTTAAGGCAATAAAATAACTCATTGGAAATTAGTTCCCTATTTCTAAGCATAATCGTTTGTTAATTTCAGATTCGCGCATTATTTTTATTATTATTTTTCATTTACATTATCATAATTTAAAGGTGGCACGCTCATAGACGCTTAGGGACTGATTGTTGATCCAAAATCGTCAACATATCTTTTGGCATGCCCAGTGGGACAATAGAAAAATTTTGAGTTTGAAAATATGGTGGAAACAAGAGCTTCTAAGCATCGTGAAGAAGGAAGTACTGGCCAAATTCCTGTGGCTGTACCTGGAGGAAAAGATCCTCAAGATGATCAAGAATATCAAGTCCAACATGAGGACGTTGAAGGATCTCATCGATCCGATATGTCAATCCGAGAGTTGTCCCAACAGATGAAGGACAACCAAGAGAGATTGCTCGGCCAAATCGCCGAATCTTTCAATAATCTGATTGAAGCTTAAGGACGCCAAAATCAGGTTCCTCGAGCTATGATGGAAGAAGTAATTCCAGTTCATCCTGTGGTTAATGAGCCTAGAAACATTCCTTATACTCCTCCGCATGTTAGACATCCAGGTCATCAAGCTGAACAATATGGCCAAAATTGAAGGAATGAACAACAGGTTGAAATTAATCTTGGTCGGCAGAGAAACCAACCAAGAGGATATAATGGCCAGGGTCAAGGACAAGGCCAAGGCTTGGATCGAGACACGGTATAAAATTTGGTCCAAGAGATTATCGGCCCAGCTTTCAGAAGAATAGGCCGATCATCTTATAGGAAGCCATATCCGGATTATGTAGACCGAACCGAGTTTCCTAGAGGGTATAGGTGCCCTAACTTCACTCTTTTCTCGGGTGAAGAGAATCAATCTACTGTTGAGCATATAGGCCGATTCACGGCCCAATGTGGAGAATTTGGGACCAACGATGTGTTCAAGCTCAAACTTTTTTCAAATTCTTTGACTAGTTCAGCGTTTTCATGGTATGTCAATCTTCAGCCAGGATCAATTCAGAATTGGCTAAGAGATGGAACAAAAATTCCATGAACAATTTTATCGGATTGAACCAGAAGTTTCTATGGCCGATATTTCTTACTTGTATCAGAGGGAGGGTGAGTCAGTCGAAGATTTTATTGCTCGATTCAAGAGACCGATGAATAGGTGTCATCTTGGTATTCCTGAACGTGAGTTTGTGAAAATAGCTCAGAGTGATTTAAATTTCAAGTTAAAGAAGAAATTCGAAGGCATGGAGTTTAGAGATCTTTTTGAGTTAGTATCTCGGGCAACCAGGTATGAAGAGATTCTGAAGGAAGAATATCAAAGGAAAAATTCTTCCAAGAGTTCTTACTACAGGGATCCCAATAATGAAGTTCACATGGTTGATACGGAAGATCATGTGGGTAAAGAGGAAGTGGCCGAGGAGAACGCGGCCGAAGTTGTGGCTACTAGGCCATACACTTGTAAAGCTTCGGTAAGGCCGATGAGAACTCAGAGTGTGTCCAAACTGACTTTTGACTCAAGGAAGAATATGTTTGAGACTGATAAAAACTATTCTTTTGATATTTCTAAGGCCGACCAAATCTTTGATCTTTTACTGGCCGATAAGGTGATTCGGCTACCTGAAGGACATGTTATTCCATTAGCCGAAGAAATAAGGAACAAGTCCTATTGCAAATGGCACAACGGATGGACCCACTCAACTACTAATTGTGTTGTTCCGCAATGCTATTCAAGGTTTAATTGAGAAAGGAACTCTAAAATTTCTTGAAAAAGAGAAGGAAGTGATGGGGGTAGATAGTGATCCATTCCCATCGGCC
>QANX01000319.1:0-28267 GCA_003254975.1 Ochetophila trinervis
TCTATGATATATAAATACTCCGTGACCAATTCACTAACACTATCAATAATCAAAACCCTTTTTCACTTCTTTTTTCATCTTCTTTGATTTGATCTCTGTCTTTTTGCTCAATTAAATCTTGGCCTCTTCAACCTCTTTTTTTCTGTGTGAGGTTAATTTGTCCTCTCTACTTTTATCTCATTGAAGTTTCAATTCTAGATTCATGAATGTCAAATTAATTACTATCACAAAATATTTGTGAATAAAATTAATTTCTAAGAACGCAATATCATATACCATGAGCACGTCTAATTGTGTCAAAACTAACTAACTAATGTTGGACAATTGCTTGTTTCATCAATATAATTGTGATATTCTTCTCCACCCCTCTCATTTTGGAGAAAGTATTAAATATAGTTGTAGATTCATTGCACTATACTACATTATAGTTGAGCAAAATTGTACTTTTAGCCTTTAAATTTAAACATTTCAATTTAAACCCTCAAATTTTAATTTGTTGCACTTAATTTTGGCAAATGATAGGTAAAAAGTTTGGACTTTAGAGTATTAAAATTCAATTTTTATGAAAATAGAATGCCCTAATTTGCAACAAATTAAAACTAAAATATCAAAATTTTAAGAAATTTTATTTTAGTATTGGTTAAATATGATGGAGCCGTTAATCACTATTAGCTAAAAAAATTCAATCGGATCAAAATCTAATAATTGAAATTTAAAGGTCCAAATTGGAGCGTTCTAAATTTGAGAGGTAAAAATGCAACTTTTCAAAACTAGAAAAAATGTAAGTAACTCTATAACTGTGTCAAAGTAACATCATTATGTAACTCTAATAATTATATGCAAAGTAAACTGAACAATCTAAAATCTTGTATTGCATCAAAATAAAACATGTAGACTTTAAAAATTAATTATTGACGATTATAAATAATTTGTTATATCACGTCAATCATATAATATAATTTTTTTTTTTCTCATTATAAGCTTCGCAAATAGGGTCTCATCTATCAAGGCCAGGAGCTAGGAAAAGAGAAAGACTTTTTTTTTTTAAACGTTTTCAGCAAGTTGAAACCATTTTTATCGATGTTAGGATTTGGTCCTTGGTTATGGAAGCCAGCTGTGGTTGATATATTACACTCACCCAACCCACTTAAATTTTGAACTTATTCTACACTCCTACTTTCTCTAAATGCTACGCCATATATATGCTTTGCTCAGTCTTTTGTGGGGATGGTGGCGACTTATGAGGCAGGACAAAATCAGCTTTAACCAATATGGAGCTCTCAAAAAAAAAAAAAAAAAAAAAACGAGGCAAAAAGGGAATTCAATTTTGTACTATAATTTGCCAGAACCCCTCCAATTCTTTGTACATAAATTTGACCAAACCAATAATCTTTTATAACTTTAAGGGTGCGTTTGGCAACTGACATTAAACCATTGCACAAAACAAAGTTCCATATTTGGCATATGAAAATCGAATACACTCACTGTGCTACATTATTTGGAAAGGTCCACAATCTGTGCTTAGGGGAGGTTTAGATAATGACATATTATTTTTAATATATATCTTCAAAACAATTAATTTTTTTTTACATAATTGTATGGTGTAGTACCATTCTGTACCAAATAATGTATAATATTAATACAATATTATCTAATACAATACATTCTAATATAATACAATACAACATAATTAATATAGTACACTCTTGAGCATGAATTGTCTTGTTATACCTAGCTTGTACCCAAAATGGGATATGTATCTTCATTATTCCATTTGTGCATTATGCAACAAATATCTAAATGTGGTTGTCACGGGTATAACATATTTTTGTATGTAATAAATTACACAAACGCCCATATAATTTATATTTTTAATGTACAATTTATACATTTTTATGGGGACAATTTAGTGGATAAGAAATTATTTTATTTTATTTTTTGGCAAAATTTTATAGTTTGAATTCTCCATTTCCAATAAAAAAAAATGTATATTTTATATTAATACAAGGTTTTGATAACGAACATTGCAAGCAAATATTTTTGGGTTTTATCTTTGTTATACCTTTTCATCAATAAAATGTATAACGTAGCACATATGAAACACAAGAAAAATATAGTTTTCCGTTAAAAGATCACAATCTAAATGATAATTACTTATGATCATATTTAAAATGGGGTTATAGTTTATTTTAAAATACTCTCGATTGTAAAAGGTTAAGTAGTTTACAAAGAACATGAGCTAGTTAATTATGTATGTATAATTTCACTCAAAAGATTTAAAATTATATAAAAAAGTAAAAATTGAAAAGGAAAGATGAGAAGGCAAAATGTGTCTTTAGGGTTGAATTCATTGGATTATCAATTATTACCAATTAGCAACGCAAATGTACAAGCACCATAGTTCATAAGAATCACGAAATTTTGAAGAAGCATTTATCAACAAAAATTTTCAAACCCTATTGGACTATGACATCTCATATAGGGTGATGCGCCTCACACTGAAATGTCTTTAATTATCTTCAATGCAAGTATATGCAGTCTGCCTCACAAAAAATAAAATAATTAAATAAAATAAAAAACCTATACCCTTCCATTTTAGAGGAATAGAATTCCAATTACTTATTTTTTGGGAGAAGAAAAAGAAAAAGAAAAAGAAAATCTTTTGCAATTTTGGTTTGTTTGGGAAACTTATAAAACATTCATATTTTAGATACTTTTGGATCATAATGTTACAAGCTTTCAAGCAAAAAAAATAATAATCTATTTTAAGCAGTTGACAAGAAAAAGTCAAGATCTCCCTCAAGGACAGGCGAATTTGCTGAGTTTTATTGTTTTTCAGCTAGCAAAATATATATAATTCTCATAAATTTGTAGCAAAATATACATTTGTTTGTCAAAGAAATTTGCAAATATAATCTCATAAATTTTAGACCAAGGAAATGTCTAGAAGAGAAATGAAGCAGGGACCATGGTTTATAAATTAATGTAGAAATTAAAATGAATTTTAATTCTTTAATTAAAGGAATAAAGTTATAATTTTTTAATATTTAAAAGGAATTATTTAAATCGACCCAATGAAGAAAAAAAGATTTTTTTGATCGAAGTCATTTAACTTTCTTAAAGTTCTCATAAACTAGTAATCAACTTATATAACAATAGACATGTAATTTTTTTTTTCATTTTTTATAATTAAAAAGGACATATTGTGGAATAAGAAATAAGACCCACCAAATGCAGACCCTAAAAAAATAATAAGACACCCACCTAGTAAATTGGTCCCGCAGGTGTTTCATTTCTAATCCAAAACATCATTTGAACAGGACATCATTAAATTTGGTAATTTTTAATACGATCTGTTAATACGATATGAATACGTATAATTTTTTACAGATTTAGATTTATTTGAGATGAAGTGGGTTAATAACGGGTTGACCCGTTATAAATTCGTTATTTTGACAAATTTTAATATGTTGACTCACAAAAATTCATTAGACTCATTAATCTTTAATGACAATCTAGTAATTTAATTAAAAAAAACTTAAATATTTATGTTTGTTTATGCTTCATTATTTTTTAGTATGGACTATAAACTATAAATTAAATATATTTTTTAAATTTTTTTTTGAAAATAAATTTAACGTGTTAACGGCTTGTATAACGGATTATACGATAATTTCATAAACAAGTTTTTTTTTTTACATATTTCAATATAAAAAGCTTAACAGATCGAATTTGAATAATAAAATTTTAATACAAATATAAATATCATACGACACAAACACAATACATTGTCAAGTTTATATATCACATTTTGTTTTATTAATGGCATATAAAATAATACACTTAAAAATTTTAAAATATTGAAAAGGAAAAGGAGAAATTCAAAAATAGAAAAGAAAAGGTCAGCGAGAAGAAATGTGCCGCTAAAGGCCTGGTAACGTGTTGTGTTGAACTCTGTTCGTGTCGTATCGTGTTCGTATCGTGTCAAATTTTGTTCACCTGAACCCAACCCGTTAAGTTTTCGTGTTGAATCGTGTTCCTGTCGTATCGTATCGTTTCGTGTTTGTGCCGTGTTTTATCCGTGTTTACTAGACATGTACGTGAGTGTTTTATTTTTTTATTTAAATTATTATATATTGTCAAATGATAAATCATTATCAATTCATATCTATTAAGCCTAAATACATATTCAAATGATATGTTAAACATTTAAAAAATATATATTAACATACTAAAATTCAACATAAATAATAACTGTGGATTTAAAATATGTAAAATATTACAAATTAAAGCTATATTAAATATTTATCGTGACTAAAAAACAAAACATGCATTTCAATTATAAATTTAAAAATATTTAAAATATTATAAAACAAACTAAAATTAATTTAAAAATATTCAAAATATTATAAACCAAACTGAAATTGTACATCCAATATAAGTAATAAAAAAGATAAAATCTGAACAAAATATTAATATATAAATAGAGATAAAAATTATAACTTTCCAATGAAATAAAATATAAATTTTATAGTTTTCTAAAACTAAAAAAAAAATAATGTAAAAAGTTAACTATAATGAAATAATTAAATTAATATTTTTCTTATCGTGTCTTATCGTGACCCATTGTGTTAACGTGTTCCAACCCGTTTTTTTATCGTGTCTTATCTATGACACTGATATCAACTCAACCCGATATCACATACCCAAATCCATAAATTATCGTAACGTGTTATCGTATCGTGTAATATTTTACCAAGTCTACGCTAATCCACACGTTAAGATTTTTTCTTTTTCTTTCCTTTTTTAAAAGAAAAAGAAGCTAAAATGATTTGATGTTTTTAAAGTTTTGTGTCAATATTTTTTAATCAACTACGGTAAGGAAAACAAAGTTATTAATATAACATTTTTAAAAACAAATATAATCCTTTTTCTTTCTATTATTTCTTCCTCTTTTTTTATTTAACCATATTAAATAATATAACTCAATTTCAATTTTTTTTCTTTTACAAATTCGAGTTTAACAACAGTGCTAAATTTTGGAAAAATTAAACAATAGTGCTAGATTGAGTTTGCTTGTTTTAGTCTATGTTTAGAATTTCAATTTAAAAAAATAAAAAGAAAATAAAAGTCTTACATATTTACATGAAAATGGGGAATATAAGATTTTTATTATTATTTTTATAACATATAACAATAAAAACTAAAGTTAATAATTTATATCTTTCTCATTATTTCTAACTAATTATTAATATTTTTTCTATATTTCTCTTGTTTGTTTAAGTATTTCAAGAGAAAGTAAGTTTTAAACAAGTTAAAGAAATAAAAATTAGGATCTAAATTTTATATAGAGAAAAAAAACTTACTAAGGCCTTACTCACCATAAACTTAAATATTATTATTAGTTCAATAAATATTTTTTTCCTTATTTTCTTTTTGCCTAAAATACATATCCAATCCAGAAAATATTTGAAATCGAAAATTAAAAATTGAATAAACATTTAATTAATTCCAAAAAATAAAGTTCCCGTAATTGCTTCAATTAGTACTGCAGGGAATAATCAATCTCACTTATTCACATATCAATTTTGTTTTGGCAAAGAATATTGTTATATTATTTAGTATCCAAATTTAGATAAATAATTTAGATGATATATTTTATTATTATTAGAAATTTGAAACTCATCTTCAATATTTGTCAATAAACAAGTAGCATTGATAAGTAAACAATATTGGTTAATAAGTGAATAACATATACATAATGAGTAATATATTACATGGATTAATTTTACTCACTTATAAATTAATTTTACTCTTTATAAATCAATGTTGAAAAGTTTCGCTTTTAAAACTCAAAAAAATGAGGTATTGTCCCATACATGTTTATAATTTTTTTTAAACATTAACTTAATAATAAAATTATTTTTATAATTTTAATACCTTGTCCCATATATGCTATATGGTTAATCAAGAAAAAAAAATTCTAAAGGCGATACAAACATTATAGGGATATATATTTTTTAAGAGTGTGAATTTCATCGCATTTATTAAATAATATTCTAAAAAAAATTTAATCAGTTATTTTCATAAAAATGAAATAGTAGAGAGAAAAAAAAAATGAACTGTCTATTTAAGTATTTCAATTAAATTTGAAAGTTGCAGAAACACATTATAATTGAGAGACCAATCCAAATCCCATGAAGGTCTTGTTTGTCATTTTCACGAGTCGCTCGCTCTGCCCTTTTAATTAAGAAAACGCGTTTGCCTATTTTTTTGTACTTTTTCTTATTTTGGCGTTTATTTGTTTCCTTATTTTGCTTCTCTTGCGCTTGGTATAAATATCCACCCAACCTCACATCCCCCACTGTACCCCAAACCAAACACTCCCTTAACTCTCTCTCTCTCTCTTCCTCCCTGCATTCTGCAATGGCTCTCTGCAGAAAAACCGTCTTCTTCTTTTTATTCTTCTTCTTCTTCCATTTTTCTCTTTCATTGTCCTCCCAAGAAAACAAACACCCAAACACCTCCTCCCTCTCTCTCTCCTTCCCTCTCACTCTCTCTCGTCTCTCCTCCAAAGCTTCTGCAACTTTCCGTGCTTCTCTCTTTTCCAATCCCAAGCCCAACCCATCTCTCAAAACGCCGTCGTACAACTACAAGCTCAATTTCAAATACTCAATGGCTTTGATCGTCTCTCTCCCTATTGGTACTCCGCCGCAGACTCAGGAAATGGTTTTGGACACTGGAAGCCAACTCTCATGGATTCAGTGCCATAAAAAAGCCCCCAGAGTGCCTCCCCCAACGGCGGCGTTTGACCCTTCCCTCTCTTCCACTTTCTCTGTTTTGCCCTGTACTCACCCTATTTGTAAACCCCGAGTTCCCGATTTTACCCTCCCCACGGACTGTGACCGTAACCGTCTCTGCCACTATTCTTACTTCTACGCAGACGGTACTCTGGCGGAGGGCAATCTCGTCAGAGAAAAATTCACATTTTCTAGCTCTGTAACTACCCCTCCTTTGATCCTTGGCTGCGCCAAAGATCCAAGTGACAGCAAGGGCATTTTGGGAATCAACCTCGGACGTCTCTCTTTTGCTTCCCAGGCGAAAATCACAAAGTTCTCGTATTGCATCCCGACCCGCCGGAACCTACCCGGGTCGCTTCCCACCGGGTCGTTTTACTTGGGTAATAACCCGAGTTCTGGTGGGTTTAAATACACTGACCTCTTGACTTTTTCTCAAAGTCAACGGATGCCGAACTTGGATCCACTGGCTCTCACCGTCGCGATGCAGGGGATAAGAATCGGAACTAGAAAGCTAAACATCCCGCCGACGGTGTTCCGACCCGACGCAAGTGGGTCGGGTCAAACGATGATCGATTCGGGCTCGGAGTTCTCTTACCTTGTGGACGAGGCTTATAACAAGGTGAGGGAGGAGATTGTGAGATTGGTGGGGCCAAGGATTAAAAAGGGCTACGTGTACGGAGGAGTAGCCGATATGTGTTTCGATGGAAATGTGATGGATATCGGACGGTTGGTAGGCGACATGGCGTTTGAGTTTGATAAAGGTGTGGAGATTGTCGTACCAAGAGAGCAGATGTTAGCCGATGTCGGAGGTGGGGTCCGGTGCCTGGCAATCGGACGGTCCAACATGTTAGGTGCTGCAAGCAATATTATTGGAAACTTCCATCAACAAAATCTATGGGTGGAATTTGATCTGGCCAATCGTCGAGTTGGCTTTGGTAAGGCTGATTGTAGCAGATCAGTATAAAGTATATGATGGTGTAATTATCTAATCGGACGGTTTACATGAAACTGTCAGAATATCAAGGGACAGTGGATCTGCGGTTGGGGAGAAATATTAGATTGTATAACATGTTGAGAGTAGTGTGTATATACGAGGATAAATGTGAACAAATATCATATAGTATCTATATGTTTGCTCAAATCATTGATTTCCACGTGTCTATTTTATATGTATATTTATTTATTTATTTCTTGTTCATTAATGACTAGAAAGAGAAGTGTTGGTGATGAAAGTTAAGATAATAATTTATGGAGGTTGATAATGTTTTTATGAGTTTATGGGTCTCGACTCTCGAAATTAAAATAGAAGTAAATATGACCAAATTTGGTTCGAGCAATCAAAACAATGTAGGATATTACCCAAAAAAAAAAAAAACAATGTAGGGTTAAATAACATCATGAAATGGAGATATTTTTTTTGGGTTGGTCCAAATTGGATGGCTCTAACCAATCCTCAATCAAAACACTTTTGAAGTTTCTGGTATTTGATCTTTTAGCCATATGTTTTTTTTTTCCCTCTTCATATTATTCACAAAAAACAGTCCTATTATGATAGGTAATTATGATATATGCGCATATTAACGGTTACGTATGCTTATCAATGCCCAGCATAAATTGGACGGTGTTGCACAACATAGGAAATTATCGTTAAAATTACAATTAATACAATTTTGGGTCTTGTATATAAATATCATATGTTGTACGTCCAAAAAAATAGTTAACTTTTTTTACGTTGTCTCAATGTATGCATGTTTTTAAATCCTAGTTCAAACCATGCTGACCATATATATGCTTCAATATAAATATGTAATTAATCTCGCAATTATAAGGTTTTTCGGCATATTTTCCAACGCAAAAGTTGTTTTTCTGATAACTAAGTCAAGTTTAAACCCCTGCGTTTGTGATATATTTTATTTATATACATTTAGGTACGTATACCGTCCATATTTCCCTTATATAACTTAATTTATGTCTATATTTTTTCTCTGTAGCAAAAGAAAATACCCAAAAGAAAAAAGAAACAAATCTTGTTGACTTAGAAGTCGGAACTTTTAGCCCATTTCCTTCAAACATTTTTATTCGTTTTAATTTTTTTATTTTTAAATAACATTTTAACTAGTTATGTACAATGATTGGGAGATAAAATTTCCATGTATATGTACCCAATATACATATATATGTGGACAACGACGTGGTTAATTTAATTGAGTGTTAAGAGAGAGTAATCACTTTAGTAGTGTAACTTAGAGAATCTTATCAAATTAACAGCCATAGGTTCCAAAGAGATAATTGAAGGCTTTTAGCGATGTTCAAAAAATCTGGCAACTGGCGGACCCGATCAACTCGACTCCGGTCCAATCCAGTTAAGAGAAAAACCAAAGTTGTCCGGATTGATTTCATATTAATATATATTTTTTAATCCGATTATCATTGGGTTAGATTCATGCATTGATTTGGTTTATTTCATATATAAATTTAACCATCACGACAAGTTCAGGTCTGTATTGTATTTAAAAAAAACCCAACCAATTAACCGTAGTATACTGTATACCCTTAGGCTCTTACTATTTTCTCTTTTCGTATTTTATTAATGTCTTGAAGTGATAGAAAAATCACACACACACACACACATATATATATATATAAATATGTTCGTCGGAAAGGATTAGTTGAAAAGAATATCGGTTAGTATATAGTTTATTTTGAAAATAAATTAATACGGACCCACGGCTGTTTGTTAAAGAGGGGTTAATTTGAGATTGGTGTGATTAGGCGTGCTTTATCTAGTTCTAGACAACAAATCTCATGCTACAAACAAAAAGGAAAAAGGAAAAAAGAAAAAAGAAAAAAAGAACATTCTTGCAAGTTGTAATAAGCTGTTCTTTGGAACATCCAAAAAAAAAAAAAGTTGTAATAAGCTAAGCTAGGTAGCTTTTTACGTGGTCCTGGTGGCACTGTAACATGTTCCATCAAGTGAAAATTATGATTTGCTAACTCAGTATAGATGGGAGAGACACTTCTCTTCATGCCTTTTGTTCATCTTAGAAAAGTTAATTATTCTTTATCATCAACGTGGCTTAATTCAGATTAACATTCTTTAATTACCCTTTTTTTCTTCCCCCCCGAATTTTATTCTTTGTTTTCCTCTCAAAAGTATTGCCATAAGAATTTAATTGAAATTTTCTTATCTTCTGCTTTTCCTGTCTGTCATTTGGACATTAGTGAGTGTTCAATCTAAATCTTCATGTTAATTAATTAATTAATAAATTTATGTGTGCTTCCCATATGAAATTCCTCTTAATTAATTCTACTATTTTTAAACTTGCATCACTTAAAAAATTTAAATCCTAAATTGCACTGCTTAAACTTTTTCTTCAGCTCAATTAAATTTGAAATAAATAGTTGAATCTGCTTACCATTATTTTAAATTATTGGAAAGAATAGTATTTCAATAGAAAAAAAAAAACCATGAGGTAAAGAAATTAATTAGCTAACTAGAAATTTTGAAAAATTAAAAAAATGAAAATAGAGACAAGGAGTCCTCTCGATCATTAATATATGATTAAGACGGCAATAATACATAATATAGACAACCCAGCGAGGAAGGAAATATTATTCAGCACTTCAAATATAACGTCGTAGGATCCACATAGAAACACTGAACTTTTTTCCACTGCTGATGGGCAACCATAACTATTCAAATCATGACACAAATTGTATGATTCATCACATGAAACACTAAATTCAATGCTTCTTTTGCTCATCTTTGGAGGCTTGTTTCTCACATTTAATATCATATACATATACTCATTGATATGGACTATAAAATGACATAAATTGGACTAGTGTTTTTTCTTTGTTCGTCTAATAATTTTGAGTGTCAATCCTTTATTACGACTCTCTTATTAATTTTGATACAGTCAATTGAGCTTTCTAGATTTTCTTTTTGACAAGATGGGTTTGAAATGTGGACTCCAAAAAAGAGGAAAAAAAAAAATTCTATTAAAATTTCAAAATTATACTTATTATAATAATAAAGTTTAAATGTACTTTGAAGTTTTTTAAAATTAAATTTGTTTATATAGAAATTTGTACAATTGATATTTTTTAAATTGAAAAAAAATTATAGTTTTGTCCAATTTAGTTAAAATTGATAAATTTCATTAACTTAAAGATTATGTGCATTAACATGTGATATTCGAAATTGATTTTTTTATTTTTTAAAAGATATGAAAGAAAATTTAAAATTATTTATATTTTTTTTTCTTTTTTAATTTTTGGTATAATTAAAAATGAATAAATCAATTTTGAAAGTAATTTGCTAAGCACGTAATTTTTAAGTTGACGAAATTCATCAATTGTAAGTAAAATGGACTTAAATTAGACAAAAATGTAATTTTTTTCAATTTAAAAAATATCAATTGCACAAATTAATTATAGACACTTTTACATGAACAATTTTAATTTAAAATGTATTAAAATACATTTAGACCTAATAATAAATACACACTACCAAATTAAGCAAATTCTAATTAGATGTCAAAAGAGTAATTTAATTTTGTTTTCAATTTTTTGTTTTTGTTTTGATTTCTTTGTTTTTCAATTTGATCAAACAATTCTTCACCAACTTTATCATGAATACATTTCATAATTTTTTCTCCGATTAAAACTTTGATGCAACAACTATTCACTTCAACAACAAAAGCCGAAGATCATAATTGCATTTGCATATATACTTTGTTTTGTTCATAAAGCAACCAAAATAGAGCTCCATAATAAAAGAAAAGGCAGCAAAGGTGATGAGGTGTGAGGTTAGCATGTTGGTGGGGGCCATTAAAATTGAACCCTGTGATAAAAAAATGGAGGGGTCCTCAAAAATGGGAAAACCTAAAAGCTAAAGATTGATCAAAGTTCAACCACTTGACACAATTGGAAGGTTGTCGATTCTGAATTTGTAAATAAAAATATGATATTTTTGAAAGCAAAAGAAATGGACAGTTTTTTTAATTTTCTTTATTTATTTATTTATTTTTATTTTAGAGATGGACAACTCTACAGCTGGCCACAGAGAAAAAGAAACTGTGGGGTCCATTTTTTGTGTCATTCTTTATTTTTTTTATTTTTTTGGCAAAGCCCTCGAGAAGCGAAACAAAGCTAAAAATCACCGGCTACGACTTACAACAGTAAAGACAGAGACGCACGCCCTCAGAATCTCACTTTCTTAATTAAAAAAAAAAACAAAAATTAAAATTAATGACTTTGACGAAACAAAAGCCGATGTTGCCTGTCAAGTTGTCAACGTTCTACGCGCACCGTCTTCGTTGAATTTGTGATGACCAAAGCCCACTGACAACTAAGTTATGTAAAAGAGAATTATTATTTTTATTACAAAAATAAATAAAAAACCTTGCTGTGCATATTTGAGTTGCCTTTTAAATGATTTGCATACACATTTGATTATTTATTTTTAACTTTGCAATACAAATTCCAACTTGCTCTAGAAAATTGTGATTTTGTGATGAAGTCTTGTCTCCTAAAAGATAAATTGGTACGTTTAGTATATTTTTTTTTCACTAAAATGCATTTATAGTATCGTTTACAAAGCAATGTGATAAAAGTGATTTTTATTGGTTTAAAAATTAATATAATTTAAGTATGAATAACTAAACGTTTTTAAACAATAGATGAAGCTAAATGTAAATCCAAAAAAATGCTTATTTTACTATAGCACTTTATAAATAAATTGATGTTGTAAATTTTATTATTATTTAATACTATAGACTCACTTTAATTTGAGCAAACATTCATCAACCAAAAATGTAAGCAAATCTTTTAAAAGCCAAACATATGCCTGCTGGATGGCTATTCCTAAATGAATTAATGGTCCCCGCCCTTACTCTTTAATTTCCACGCATTGTTGTAGTTGTTGTTTTTGTTTTGTTTACTTTTTATTTTATTTTTTAATTTCTTGTTTCTATATATATATATATATTGTTGTAATGGATATGAGTAAGAGCCAGCTTTGTTATGGTCTGGTTGGTCAACAGATCGAAAACAACATGTATTAATTGGAAACACGAATTGTGGTTTTGTGTGTCACTGTCAATCGTGTTTCACTTTTGAGTTATATAACTAATCGGGATCAATTTTTTTAGGCACAACTTTGAATTGTCTACTAATGTAAGAATTCTTTTTTTGTTCAACTAAAAATATAAAAATAAAGAATTTGATTGGTATCGAGACGAAATCTAATTCTCAAGGTGTTACGTAGAAAAGTTTTGATGAGTATAATTATGAGAGCTACATATTGTACTTCTTTAATATTGCTTTAATTTCTTACCACTTCTTTTTGACTTTAGTTTCTTCTTTTAAAGTGATCACAAAATTACCATCGTAACCTTCTTTTATTTTTTATTTTTATATACTATTTAATACGTTATCCTTATATAGTTACTCAAATAAGGACTCATAAATTTTTTTTTTTGTCATTTTTGGAAAGGTCTTCTGTAGGCCATGGTGATTTTGTGTGTCCTTTTGTAAATTACAAATCATGAAAATATGTTATTCAATCAATTTAATGGAATCAAAAAATTAAAAAAATCATGAAAAGATCTTGAATAAATATATGTTGAAGTTATTTGTTTTTAGGTATGGCACTTTGCCTTTGCTTTTGGTTTTCTTGGTCACTTCATTATGACTTCTACACGGAAAATATTTTTGTACAATGAACATATCCGCTTTCTCTTTCACATGCAAATGAAACTCATCATGTGAATGCCACATATATATGTGAGAGGGAGGATCAAAAAATAAGTTTTTCGCATTATACAGGTTATGTATGCTGACATATTTATCATTATATAAATAATGATACCATGGCATTGCAATTTGCAAGAACCTGAAGAAACTTAGGAGTTCTGTTTTCTTTTCTTGGGGTCCAAGCAATTTTAGAGTTTATTAGACTTAAAATATCAGTCAGCGGCAAAATGGTAAAACATATTGAATTAAATAGTCCAAAATCAGTGAGGTAAACAAACATGAAAATAACCAAATGAGAAATCCTAATAGAAATAGGTGCGATGTGGTATAAAATACAAAGAAATTATCTTCAGCGAAAAAAAATAAATACAAAAATACAAAAAATTTAAACAGGCCCTATTTTTCCCAACTTGTTAGGACTGGGGCTTATTTTGTATTGGTTCATAGTTCACTACCAAACCACTGTTCTAACATTCTGGCCTCCTATATCCAATTGATAATTTTGTTGAAGGACAAAATAATTATATTGTCAATCTCTTCTGTTAATTCAGCAGCATCAGGAAAGCCAATGCAGTCGATGACATTTGAGTTCAAATCTACTTTGTCTTGGACAGTGGATGACATTCTCTAGCTTGTCTAGATTGGTGATGTTTGGTTTAGGTGGCTTTTTAATTTACTACCAAAACTGGCACGTTTCAAAGTTGCACACAGAACAAACAAATTGGATACATATATTGAAGTTCAGAAGGGAAAGTAAAGTTATCTGCTAAATCCCTTCCATTATCCATTCTGCAAAAGAAATCCACATCCTCATCCGGAAATTCAATGCAGTTGCAGGCAGTTCCGTTCAAATCTTCTATGTCTAGCTCATACACCAAACGCGCACCACAAACACCAATGGCCATGTTTGTGTAGTTTCCTTTAACATGGTTATGGATTTCAAACGAAAACTCAATTTGACTGCAGCTGTTGTTCTGCCACTCGCACAAAAGTAGATATCAGGAGGCAAATACAATAACCAAAGGTGAGGCATAGAGAACTCGCAGCATCTAGGAATATTTACTTGTCCGAATCCCCAATCTTGTCCATTGATTAAACATTGCAGTGAAAACTTGAGAATCTCATAACACAAGAGCACACAGACAAAGCAAACCCCATAAACTTACTGTTGCGCCAATTTGGATCTCGTTGTAAACTTAAAGACGAACCAGAACTTTGATGAGTGAACCAGGCTGGAATTTCTTTTCCAGGAAGAACGATATCATATATTTTCAATGGATTAGGAAAATTCTGTAAACATTTAAGAACCATCATGTTTATTAATACTAAGCATCAAATCTATACTAAAACACAGAGAAAAATGTAGAGAGACCTGGAGGTATCTTATTAAGGATGCAATTGCCGTCATTTTGCTGCCTTGCCTCCTCACCAAATCAAAGCAGCCCACACAACTTGCAGAACACCACAAGTTGCACTGGTTCAATGGATCAAGAAAGGTGTTCAATTAAGTACAGTGATCAACCTCTACTATTTCCAAGCTAGTTGGAAGCTCTGGTCCCAATGATTCTAGATCTTTACAAAACTTCACATCAAGGTACCTAAGCTTGGATAGTTTATTGATACTGGCTGGTAGGCAAGAAAAGTAATTACTGCTTAAGTCTTAATTCTTCTAAGGAAACTAAGCAACCAAAATCTTTAGGAAATACTCCTTTTTCTAAGTCTGCAGCTACTTAGATCCAATTTTTTCAAAGAATAAAGACCAACTAAGAATAGACCTTTTCCAACAATGATATTCATCACATTTTTCCATTGTCGCGATCCTAAAAGTCTTTCACCACAAGATAGTGTCTTGAGGTTTGTCAGAAGTACAATGGAAGATGGTATGTCTTTTACAACAGTACCTTTCACATTAAGCTCCTCCAAACTATTTAAATGCCCCAGATCCTCTGGTAAGTTACACAAGCTTGAACAACCTTCAAGTACAAGAAATTTGAGAGATTTCAAACCATGTAAGCTTGTTGGAAGGTTTTCTAGACTTGTGCAATATTTTAGGTTAAGAAAAGTAAGCCTTTCAAGAAATGTGATGGATGGGTGAACCTCCAATAGTTTTGCACAACCTTCAAGAATCAACTTTTCTAGATTTGGAACCATCCCAAAGTCTAAAACTTGCTTAAATTTCTTGAATAACTTAGGTCAATGAGTTTCAAGTTGCAGAGTGGCTGTTATTGAAAAAGAGAAAATTTTATTTTGTCAAACAATTATATATTTACTTTCCAAAGAGATTAGTATAAAATAAGTTATAATGGTACCTTGATGGGGCTGTTCCAGAGTACTTTGATATTACTACCAAATAACGTCAATTCAACTAGTCCATCTGGTTGGAAACTTGATGGAAAATCTTCGGTAGGAAATCCACCCCATTCAAGGAACCCTAACTCATTAGAAATATATTCTATATTTGGTGTGTGATCTGACACTCCCCACAAGAAATGAATAATGAGCAATCTTAGTTTCTTCATATTAGAGAAGGCATCCCAGCTCAATACTTTCTGTTCTAGAAAACGGCATACTATGGCTTCAAGTTCTTCTGTTCCCTGATATTTGAGATGATGATATAATAATAAATAATAATAAGTGAGACAAAACATATGAGTTTATATGTACAGCTAGATATATACTTAATCTATAAAAACGCATTGGATTTATATATATGTCAAATGCAGGGGACATGCTTAAACCGGCAATACCTGAAACTGAAAGGGAGAATGAAAAAGGGTTTAAATACATTTTGTTGCTGCCCTGTATTTAAAGCTAAAATCAAAGGCATTGAGTAGCTCGATTACTATAAAACAAAAAAAAAATGAAGATACAACCTAATCACCTTAAATTTGAGAAATTAATTGAAATATTAAGAAATGCAAATATAAAAAATTAAAATTGTTGTATCAGCAAGCCTCTTACCGTGCTATTCTCTAAAACATGATATAAATCGTCATTATTCCATAACCTACTATGTCTTCCTGGTTCCTTGCGGGATTTTTCTCGAACAATTTCCTTGCCCATCTCTTGCAGTAAATCATGCATCCAAAGTTTATTGTCACGACGAACGTGCAGAAGAGATTTATCAATAAGAACTGTAATCCTTATTTCTGAAAAGAATCCACAGCTGTCCATAGTCTTTATAATGTAATCTTTATCATATCCATTGAAAAAGCATGCAATATCTAGGAAAATACTTTTCTCTGTTTCCTCAAGTCCATCAAAAGTAATTTGAAGTACTTTAACAATCTCCTTTTTTGGATACTCCTTTAGTCTATCCAAAGCACTTCTCCATTCTTTTATACTTTTTCCACATAAAAAGGAACTTAGTACCTCTAGAGCTAATGGAAGACCATTGGCATATACTATCACTTGTTTAGACAGCTCTGTGTAATCCTCTGAAGGATGAATACTTTTAAAGGATTTTGAAGAAAATAATTGGACACCATCAATGTCATTTAATTGCTCAATTCTATATATCATACATTCTTTATATGTACTGTGGAGCAAACTTTCATCTCTAGTTGTTATAATTATTCTACTTCCACAGCCAAACCGATTATCTTTCTCAATTAATACTTTTAGCTGGTCCAATTTGTCCACATCATCAAGAACAACGAGAACTTTTTTATGGCATAACCTACTTCTTATCATGTCCATTCCTTCATAAACATCCCTTATTTTTGTAGGTAAACCATTTAGAATATCTGAAACAAGATGATTTTCCAAGTACACAAGACCATTTTCCCTCTTTTCACAAACTTCTCTAACATTTGCAAGGAAACTTTTACCCAATTGAGTAGACATCCAATCATAATAAGCTTTGGCAAGAGTTGTCTTTCCTATTCCACCCATTCCACAAATTCCGATAATGCAAACATCATCCAAAAATGAAGTACGAACACATAATAAGTTCAGTTTCTGTAGTCGTGAATCGATACCAAAGAGGTCTTTTGAACTGTTTAACTTTAACCATGCTACATCAAGTTTGCTTGATACCTCTACAATGAAAGCTTGTATAAATTTTGCTTCATCCCTTGCAAATTCAAACAACAATTGAGCTATAGGTAAGTAAAACGCATAACATGATTTATAAATGTAACTGCTCTATTTATATACAAATAGAGTTGTTCTCCTGTAAAATTTCTCCTAAATTATTTAAATTTTCTTCTAACAATATATTATATTTTTAAAATGATAATAATATTCTGGTAATCAAATTACAAAGAAAGGGGAAAAAAAGAAAAAGAAAATCCTTTACATACATTTTCTCTAGATTTGAAAATTTGTACATAGAATAAAAAGGGAAAAAAAGACAGAAAAGAGATAAAGGAAAGGAACAAGTATTATTTACCTATCATGTAAATGCCATCCAGCAAGACTGAAAACTTCTTTTAATGCATCCCTCCAACTTTGCACCCTTTCTAAGCTGTGACTAAAAACTTGTTCATGTCTCTTGAATGCTTCCTCAAAACATCCAATCTGCTTCCTTACATCTGATGGATCCACATGATAAAAAATTGGCAGAACAATCTGTGGACAGGCCTTCATGCATTGAAGAATCGTGACAAGTTCATCTAAACACCAAGTCGAAGAAGCATAGTTTCCAGAGATAACGACGACCGAACAACGTGAATCTTCAATGGCTTTCAACAATCCTGGAGAAATGGATTGGCCTCTCTCAAGTTTATCATCATCTAAGAATGTGTAAATTCCTTTTTGACAAAGAGCTGCCTAGGGATGACTTGTAAATTTTTTTATAAACACATCGTAATTGGTTTGAGGTATAGATGATGAAGAAGAAGTGATTAATGAACAAGATTCATTCATTCTTGTTATTGGGAGAGAGGCCAATTAAAGGTCAATATATAGCTCAAAAGCCTAACTATCAGAGAGATAAATTTGCACAGTAACTGAACTAGGAATGCAAATAATGCTTATAAAACTTTGATTTTTTTGTAGGTAGCTAGGATTTCATTCCTGCTTTAAGCGTTTCTGACTTTTTCCACTGAGTTTCTTATCAAAATCCTTGTGACTGAGAACCTTCCTGGGAAGTGAATAAATAAAATAAATAAAAGCAAGCGTGTTCTTTGGTTAATTACTGCAAAAATCCAAATAACAAACTATAATAAATAATATAAACTAGTTTCATCAGATTCTAAGAAGTTTCCATGGAAACGGAACAAAATAATAATAAAATAAAATAACTTCAGATTTGTTAATTTCTTTCTTCAACGATGAAGGAGAGCAATCAAACAGAATTAGACAAGTTACTTTGTTATAAATTTGGACAAATTTCGCAGACCCAATTGAGTTCCCATATTATCTAGCAATTACCTAAAAGATTCTATATGAGTATAATAAATATTTTGGAATCATAATATATGCATATATTTAAATTCATCATAAAAAAAATTCACATATAAACCACAAATCATTTGAGATTAAAGCATATAATGACAGTTGGAAGAATTACCTTAAGGAGTCAACTGAAAAATGATGAACCTACCATATACCTCCTAAAAACAATTTCTTCAACCAGCAAAAGGAAAAATGATACCCTTCTCCATTACTACAAAGTTTACAAAGCACACTATTTACCAAAAAAGAAAAATTTACAAAGCACACACCCACCCACTTTTCCATGTTTCGATTAAAACTGAAATAATATTATTAAAAACTAATGGGCTTGTTCTTGGGCTTAGACTATAAAAAGTACTTGGGCTCCTTGTTTATCCAAATTATTAGTGGTTTAGGATTTTTGGATATATCCCTTCGCTCATGAATTCTTCCATATGCAGAAATTGGGGGAAATTCCCTTTAAATCCTTACCCATTTAATTTTGGGTATAACCCATTTGTTTTTGAAACTGTTCATTTTCAATCTCTTCTCTCTCTCTTTCTCTCTCTCCGTCTCTTGCACGCCTGTCTCAACCCTCTTTGACTCTTTATTCTTCTTTAGCTTAATTTTTTATTTTTATTTTTTTTATAACCTTTCATCTTCCCCCTCTCTCTATCTCCCTCGTGGTGATTTTTTATGTCCTTTTGTAAAATCATGAAAATATGTTCATCAATTAATTTAATGGTATCAAAAAATTAAAAAAGAATAGGAAGGAATTCCTTTTTTCTTATGAATCACCGAACCAATTGAAAGATCTTATAGACATTTTTGTTGAATTCATTTGTTTTTAGTTATGGCACTTTGCCTTTGTTTTTGGTTTTCTTGGTCACTTCATTATGGCTTCTGCAGGCTATGGATCCGGACTTATATATTATTATATAGATAATGATATTATGTTATGTTGAATTATATCAATGGGGTAAAACAAAAATGAAAATAATTAAATTAGAAATCATAATAGAAATAGCACCCCATTTTGTTAATTGCCATAATTTCAATGTACTTAAAAACAAGACCAATAAGATAAAAAAATGTTTAAACCAGCTCTGCATTCCCTAACTTGTCTGGACTGGGGCTATTTTGTTTTGGTTCATAGTTCTACCAAACCACTGTTCAAATATTCTGACTCATATAAAACTGACAATTAAATTGAAGTTAAGAATAGTAAGAGGAAATTATATTGTCAATCTCTTCTGTTAATTCAGCAACATCAGGAAAATCAATGCAGTCGATGACATTTGAGTTCAAATCTGCTATGTCTTGCTCATATACCACACGGACACCACATGCTCCAAAGAAGACCTCAGAGTTATGGCTTTCGAAAGAAAACTCAATGGCACTGCTATTGTTGATGTTCTGCCACTCTTTACATAAGTACATTCCACGAGGCAAAAACAATAACCAAAGGTGCTCCAAAGAGCCAACTCTGCTTGAATAAGACTTGATGTGTCCAAATCCCCAGTCTTGTCCATTGATTTTTATACCACAGTAAAAATTTGAATGAGTGTTTGAAAGAAAGCATACAGACAAAGCAAAACCCCTCCACTTACTGTTGCACCAATTTGGACCAAGTTGAAAACTTATCGAACACTCAAAACTTCGATGAGTGAACCAGGCTGGAGTTTCATTTCCAGGAACAACAATATCAAATCTTTTGCTTGGATTAGGGGGATTCTGTAGGCATTGAAGAACAACCATCATGCTTAATAACATTAAGTATTAAATACAAACTCAGACAATTACAAATACAAAGAGAGAGAGAGAGAGAGAGAGAGAGAGAGACCTGAAGGTATCTTTTCAGTGATGCAAATGCTGTCCTTTTGCTGCCTTGCCTCCTTACCAGTGCAAAACAGTCCAAACACGATGCAGAACACCGTAAGTTGCATCGGTCATCCAATGGATCAAGAAAGCTGTCTAATGAAGTACATTGATCAACCCTCACAATTTCTAAGCTAGGTGGAAGCTCTGGACCCAAAGATTTTAGATTTTTACAAAACATCAAATCAAGAATCGTAAGCTTGGATAGTTGATCGAAATTGGCAGGTAGGCAAGGAAAATAGTTATAGCTCAGGTCTAAATCTTCTAAAGAAGCTAAGCAATCATAATCTTCAGGAATGGACCCTTCCCCAAGATTGCAGCTACTTAGATCCAACTTTTTCAAAGAACAAAGACCAGCTGAGAAAAGACCTTTTTGGAAAATGATATTGATAATATTCTTGCCTTCTCCTGAAATTCCTACACCACTACAGGATAGTGTCTTGAGGTTTTTCAGAAGTAGAATGGAAGACGGTAAGACTGATACAGCAGTGTCTGTCACATTAAGCTCCTCCAAAAATTTTAAAGGGCCCAAGTCTTCTGGTAAGTCGAGAAGCCTACTACAACCATTGAGTTCAAGAACTTGCAGAGAGTTCAAGAACTTGTCGGAAGATTTTCAAGAATATAGCAATATTTCAGGTTCAGTAAAGTAAGCCTTTTAAGAAGTGTGATAGATGGGTGAATCTCCAGTAGTTGTTCACAACCTTGAAGAATCAATTTCTCTTGTTTGGGAACCACGTTGAAGTCTTCAAAACTTGCTAAAACTTAACGAATTCCTTAGGTCAATGATTTTCAAATTGTGCAATGGCTGTTACATTAAAACATAGAGAATTTTATTTTGGTCAGACAAACATATGCAACTTCAAAAGAGATTAGCATAAATAAAGAAGTCCTGATGGTACCGTGATGGGTTTGTTCCATAGTTGTTCGAAACTGCTCCACTGCAACTTTAATTCAACAAGTCCATCTGGTTGGACACTTGATGGCAAATATTTGGAAGGAAATTTTTCCCATTCGAGCAATCTTAAGTCGTTAGAAAGATATTCAAGGTATGGTATGAAACCACCATCAAATAGCCAAACATTACAAAGAATGAGCAATCTTAGTTTCTTCAAATGTGAGAAGGCTTTGCAACTAATTTTTTTCCTTTCTATTGAAAAATGACATACTATAGCTTCAACTTCTTCCATTCCCTAATAGTTAATGAGCTAAAATCAAAGTCTCATCCAGTAGAATATATACTATTTGAAAAAAAAAAAAAATTATTGCTAAAACAAAAAATGGAGATAAAATTTCTTCTCACCTAAAGATTACACCATCCTTAAATTTATGAAATGCAAATGTCAAAAATCAAGCTTTTGTATAAGCAAGGCTACTGTATTATTCTCGAAAACATGACATACATCGTTGGTATCCCATATTCTACTTTGTCTTCCTGGTTCATTGCGGGATTTTTCTTAAACAATTTCCATGCCCATCTCTTGCAGTAAATCATGCACCCAAAGTTCATTATCATGGGAAACATTCAATAAATATTTATCAACAAGAACTCTTATCTCGATTTCTGGAAAGAAAACGCAGCTATCCATCAGCTGTATAATATAATCTTTATGCAATCCATTGAAAAAGCATGCAATATCCAAAAAAAGTACTTTTCTCTGTTTCCTCAAGTCCATCAAAAGTGATTTAAAGTACTTTAACAATCTCCTTTTTTGGATACTTCTTTAGTCTATCCAAAGCGCTTTTCCATTCATTTATTTTTTTGCCACTTAAAAACGAACCTAGTACTTCAAGAGCTAATGGAAGACCGTTTGCATAAGTTATCACTTGCTTAGACAGCTCTGCGTAATCCTTTAAAGGATTATTGCTTTTGAAGGCTTTCCAAGAAAACAGTTGAAGACTTTCACTTTCATTAAATTGCTTAACTCTATGAATGATACATTCTTTATATGCATTTTTAAGCAAGCTTTCATCTCTAGTGGTTATAATTATTCTACTTCCAGAGCCAAACCATTTATCTTTCTCAGCTAATACTTTTAGCTGCTCCAATTTGTCCACATCATCAAGAACAACAAGAACTTTTTTATGGCATAGCCTATTTCTTATCATGTTCATTCCTTTATGAACATCCCTTATTTTCGTAGAATCTTCATTCAAAATGTCTGAAAGAAGAAGATTTTGCAAATACACAAGACCATTTTCTTTCTTCTCAGAAAGTTCGCTAATATTTGCAATAAAGCTGCTACTTTCAAATTGATAAGACATCCATTCATAATAAGCTTTGGCAAGAGTTGTCTTCCCTATTCCACCCATTCCACAAATTCCAATAAAGCGAATATCATCCAGTGATGAAGTACAAACACATAAGTTCAATTTCTCTAGTCTTGAATCCATACCAAAGAGGTCCTCTGAAATGTTTAACAGTGGAACATCGAGTTTACCTGATATCTCTCTAATGAATTCTTCTATAAATTTTGCTTCATCCCTTAAAATTCAAACAACATAGAATTATCTATATAGTATATAAACCAAAAATTCATTCACAATTATTAATGGTGATAATTAAGGGAGAATCAATTACTCAAACCCTGTGTTTGAACACAATTGGGATCCACTATAAGATTAGAACAAAGAATATTTTAGAAATTGAGATCCTCACAAGAAAAACATAAAGATCTCAAAATATTTAAATTTTCTTAATACTGTATGCTATAATTTTAATTATTTATTTTTTCAATAGATTCTTGTAACCAAATAACAACAGTTAAGAACCTATTTGTTGTTCTTTAAGATCGGAAACTCTATACATAGATTAAAAAGGGAAAAAAAAAAAAAAAAGATAAAGGAAAAAAACAAGTATTGTTTACCGATCATGTAGATGCCATCCAGCTAGATTGCCTACTTCCATTAATGCATCCCTCCAAATTTGTACCTTTTCTAAGCTGTGACTGAAAACTTGTTCATGTCTTTGGAATGCTTCCCCAATACTTCCAATCTGCTTCCTTACATTAGACGGATCCACATGATAGAAAATCGGTAGAACAATCTGTGCATAGACCATCATGCATTCAAGAATCTTGACGAGTTCATCCAAACACCAAGTCGAAAAAGCATAGTTTTCTGAGATAACAATGATCGAACAGCGTGAGTCTTCAATGGCTTTCAACAATCCTGGAGAAATGGATTTGCCTCTCTCAAGTTTATCATCATCTAAGAAGGTATAAATTCCTTTTTGACAAAGAGCTGCGTAGAGATGACTTGTAAAATTTTTGCGGGTGTCTTCGCCTCTAAAACTCAGAAACACATCATAATTGGTTTGAGGTATAGAGGAGGAGGGAGAAGTGATTAATGACCAAGATTTATTCATTCTTCTAATTGGAAAAGAGGCCAATTAAAGGTCAATATATAGATCAAAAGCCTAACTATCGGAGAGAGAGAGCTTTAAGCGTTTCTGACTTTTTTTTCCATTGAGTTTCTTATCAAAAATCCTTATGTGAAAACCATCCTGGGAAATAAATAAATAAATAAACATATTAAAGAAAGCGTGTTCTTTGGTTATTACTGCAAAAATCCAAATCACAAGCTTTAATAAATAATATAAACTAGTTTCATCAGATTCTGGAAGTTTCCATGGAAACGGAAAACAATAATGATCATAAAATAAAATAAATTCGTTATCAGTGAAGCAGAGCAACCAAACCGAATTATACAAGGTCATTTGTCTGAAATAGAACAAATTTTGTACACCCAATTGAGCTCCCATATTATCTAGCAATTACCTAAAAGATTCTAAGTGAGCATAATAAAAATTTTGGAATCATAAAATATGCATATACTTAAATTTCATTATAACAAATTCACATATAAACCAAAACCATTTGAGAATTCAAGCATATAATGAAAGTTGGAAGAATTACCTCAAGGAGTCAACGAAATTGATGAACCTACCATATACTTCCTAAAAACAACTTCAACAAGGAAAAATGAACTCCACTACCCTTCTCCACTATTACAAGCCCACACCCAGTTTTCCACATTTCAATTAAAAGTGAAAAAGTATTATTAAAACTTAATGGGCTTGTTCTTAGGCTTAGACTATAAAATGTACCTTGGCAAGCATTGGGAACTTTTGGCATGCGATAGATGTACTGTGTTGAATATATTGGATTGGATTGAGATTTTTTGTACTTGATTTACTTTATTAATATTATTCAATATTGGTGTAAAAACGTGGTGTACTATAACAAAAATTAATTTTAACAGAAGAACAATAAACGTGCTTTTATAATCATGCATATAATTTTTTAAATAATTACATTAATTAAAATTGACAAAATTGATTTTTCATTACTCAAAATAGACAAATAGAATTTTACACATTTACAAATTATTATATAATGTTGACATAACGATATCATATGGCATGCCATTTTTGAATTGGTAAATGCTAGAACCTAAGGATGGGCGTTTTGATTTCTTTTCTTGGCGCAGTTTATTGCACTCCAAGTATCAGCCAACGACTTCAGTGTGAAAAAGATGAGTCTTTTAGCCACGAATTTTGAGCGGCTAAAAGTATATTTTGTGGCTGCAAAACATTCAGCCACAACAAATAATATTATTATGTTGTGGTTAATAACCATGTGGCTAAAAATAACCACATCAAGTTGTACGTTAAAGCATTTTTAGCAACAGCTAGTTTTAAGGTAGGGAAAACTAATTAGTATGTTGGAGCCAAAAATGCTTTTAGCCACAACAATTCATCGGGGCTAAAAAAATCCACGACAAATGCTCATTTCTTTTTATTAGTGTACGTACCTATAATTACATGGTCCAAAATCCACAACAATTCATTAATTTGTTGAATTACATGGTCCAAAATCAGCGAGGTAAACCAACATGAAAATATCCAAATGTCAGAAATCCTAATAGAAGAAATTGGTGCTATTTGATTAAATGTCAAAATTTCAAGTACCTATAGACCACTTTATATAAGATACCAAAGTATCTTCTCTACCATATTAATGAAAAACTTCTCTGGTTAGAAAAAGCCAGGGACTATATATAATGTAATCATTATGCAAGAAATTAAAAAGATACTAAAGATTTTCATGAATGGCAAAGAATAAGTCCAGGATTATATTTTGTTTAGGTCCAATAGTTTACTACCAAAACAACCATTATTCGATATTGTGGCTTGTATCAGGTTGAAAGTTACATTGATTAGAAAAAAGTTTAGAGTGTAATATAACAAATTTTATAAGTTACGGTGTAAAGTATAAAAGTAAAGAGTATAGTAACTAAATTTTTAATATTCAATTCTGTGATATTATTTTATTAAATTTAAATACCTTCCATGATTGTGACATTGTTAATTTATCAATTATTATTATATCGTCTTTATCATCGCATATAGAAAATTTAACTAATAAATTTAGTACATATAGCATTGCTTAAAAAGTGAAGGCACAATTGAAGAGTACTGCAAAAGCTTAACATATATATATATATATATATATATATATATACAATGTAAATAGACATAAATGAGAGCATTTGTTGGTATAAGATGTGATAATATATAGTAAACATAAATTAATTACCATATATTTATAACAACTGGAGATAACTAAGAAAACAAATTTTAAATTATTATTATTATTTTTTTTGCAGAAACAAATATTACATTATTAACAACAAAATATATTCATCAGCAAGTTACATGAAATCACTATGTTTCTGGGATAATGACTCTAATTTTGAATTCTCCAATCCCATTATCAATAGAAAAAAGAAAGTTCTACGAAACACATACACTGCGGATCGAACATTTATTTAATTTTGATTACATCCATAAAACAGGCATACAAACAAATAAGTCCTAAAAATCACTCTTTGACATTAAACTGCAAAACAAACACTAGAAAGTTGGTAATTTAGTGTTGTTTGGTAACATGATTGGTTTTTAATTGTTTTTTTTTCCTAATCCTAATTTTGTGGAATTAGTTTTTATTTATTTATTAGTTTATATAAACTTTTAGTGGTAATTATTAGAATTTGTTAACCATCTAAGTTAACTATAAAGTTAAAAAAAAAAAACACCAAATCGAACACAACTTCAAATTGTGTTGGTTTTTAGTTTTTATTTTGTTCTAATTTTTTTTTTTCAAATTTATAGAAACAAACTATAATCATTAACACTTGACATAACACAAATTACAAACAAATAGGTGTAAAAAAAAAAAAAAAAAAAAAACTAAAAACAAACCATGTTACCATACAACACCTAATTAATATTTAAGGATAAACTTCAATTAGAGACCTTAAACCCAAAACGGGTGCTATTTTATAGTTACTGAACCCAGCATCAGAAAAGAGCTTAGACCATTCTTTCTCATTTCTTTCTTTCCCCGTAAGCAAAACCATCATTAGCATATCAAAGAAGAGTTGGGTTTCAATTGATTCTTCATCCCCTTTCTTGTTCTCCAGCATCATGTCTATGATTATCACTTTTCCTTTGCTTGTAATTGCTTCTCTGCATTTCTTCAGTATTTTCACACTTTCTTCATCACTCCAGTCATGCAATATCCACTGTTTGGAAACCAATACAAAGAAACACTTTTCATGACTATGTTCTAGATCCCTAATGGAATATATATTTTTTTGGTAATTAAATAAAAAATGTTAGAGGTGGAGGTTAGTGTATTTCATGCAAACCCGAATGGTGGATTCACTCTCGCCGACCAACCAAGCTATACATCTATTGCTAGTTTGTATGGTTTAACTGAGCTTCCAATCCGGAGGACAATAGTACTTGAACTCTGCTTCTTTTAGACAAAAATGGAGACCATAACCAACCTATTTTTTGTTATAATTAATAATAATAATAATTAATGCTCTTGTTTGGCCATATTGAATTTAAATATTTTCTATAGTAATATATAATTTTTAAAATTCATGTTGTCTTTATTAAGATGTAGTTAATCAAAGTTTTTATTTGAAAAAAATTAATTAGAAAATATAAAGAGAAGTTACATATTGCATATGTCATATAGCATATTTTATCAGCCGGCCGCGACTTCGTCAAAATCAATGATATAACAAGCTGAGTTAATTTTTTTTTTTTTTTTTAAAAAAAGGCTGAGCTAATTAAAAAGTGAAAAAGAAAAAAAAGGTCTTTAGCTTTGCATACGAAAACATTTGTTGCTATCAAAAGTATTTTATTAAGCATTATATCATATGCCTGGTGGGATTTTAATTATAGTCTTTTATTTCTTTTTTAGTGTTATTATTAACCAATTTTATTAACTAAATATTAATTAAGTAAAATTGTCTTATTTGGTATGTTCTCGTAACTACACCAGTAAAGTAATAGATTCGAGACATATTTTTTCCCGTTAAGATTATGATTTATTGAATTTTTGCTCAAGTAAGGACCATGTAGTTTTTTTTTTTTT